>APFE031654986.1:63057-91005 GCA_000404065.3 Pinus taeda
AACCTTATTCGTCGAATTGCATAAACTATACTCTAAAATTTGCATGACTGTGAAATGGGTGGATTGAACAAGTTTGGTGGCCAGTCAACTGGCCACCCACAGCCAGTCGAATGGCCTCGTGAGATCCGAACGAGCTCGGTTATGCTAAAAAGACAGGCAGTTGACATGTGGGAAGTGTCCAGTCGGGGAGAATCGATAGTGTGACAGAAATGGCGACGGTGAATAGCAAAAGGAAGGATTTGGAGGTCAGAGAAATGCCGAAGAATGATGGCTGTGACATTGGCTAACGGATCGACCTGGACAGCTCATGCCCGCGCCATGAATTGATTCAAATTGCCCAGTCGAATAACTCATAGTGAACCGCTGTCATTCGCACTTGCAACCGTTTTTGCAGCAGAGTATGCGTCCTCCTCCTCTGCAAGTTGTTAGCCCGAGCTTCTTGGCCTGTTCCAATGTCCTTCTATGTCTCAGACTTGTCCAGAACCACCGTGACGTCCTCCAGAAGCCGGAAAAGCTTTCTACAGGAAGGTGCACTATAGGAAACCCAACATTACGAAGAAGCCTGGACTGTCTACGTCGAGGGTGGAAATTCTTAGAGAGGTAGGCCATAACACACCATTCCCATGCATGATGGTTCAAAAGGTGGTGAATTCGACGTGCTGGGGTAGAAAAAATTTAAAAGCAAGTTTGTTTGTGAATCCAAATAGCAGTTTACTTGTGGTTGCATGAAATTGTCTTCGTTAGTTTGCGTCCAAGATTTTCTCCACGGGTCTTGAGGTAAATTCCTCCTGTAGAGAAATTGAGACACTATCACGGCTAACCAGTGAAAAAAAACTGTGAATTTTACATGATTATGTGTATGATGGAAATTTAGCTCCGCACTCTATTTAGAGAAACCCGAGTTGTCCTCCTGTACACGGGCAGTCAAGTTTTAAAACCGGGGAATTGATACGAAGTGGCCTGCAGATACCGTTTTCAACGTTCTGAGGAGGAAACACGCATAGAATTCCCTTTCTGCTCAAAGCGCAAGCCAAAACAGAGTATTTTTCACCATGCCAGGAGGGTTTATCAAAAAGGAACCCTCGGACTCCAAGAAACTACGAGAAACTCTTGAGGTGGTAGACTTATTTTCCCATGCAAACTGGATGACATTCTGTGACAAAATTCAAGGTCACGATGCTGAAATAACAGAAGAATTCCTAAGTTCCTTGAAGCCTAAATCAAAGACACTAGCCATTATCAACTTCAGAGGGTTGACCCTAAAGCTCACCCCACAACTCATTAGCGGATTCACTGATCTACCAATCGGGGTATGAGATAAAGAGGAGAGGAAATTGGGCCAAAAGGCTAAAAAGGAATTCTTCTTACCAGAGGAACAATTTTCAGAGGATAAGAATGGGGTTTGGAGAACCAGCCTACAACCATTTGGAGTGAAGTCAACCTTCAAATTATGAAATATATTACCTGTGAGGGGCGGTTCAGCATCGTATATGGTTATCACTTCCGTTTGCTAACTGAACTCAAGCATCAAATGGATTTACCCACAAAACAAAAGTTGAGCATCCCCTACTTCCTCTTGCAATCCTTGATTGAGTGTGCCACAAAGCTGAGGGAGGGGACACCAAACCAGTTGGCCCATCATGGGATTATCAAGCTCCTAGTAGAAGATGCACTCCATACCTACACTGTCCCTCCCTCTTGGGAAATTTTTCGAAATATGTCTAAGGATGATGACATCCAAATTTTGGCCGAGGAACTCACTTCCTCCAGCAGCAAGGAGAAGGAGCGCATTGAGGCAGAAAAGAAAGCCAAGGGTTAGGAAACCCTGGGAAAACCACCAAATCAAGGACAGAAAGAGACGCGAGAGAAAGGCCAAGCTGCTGAGGCCAAAACGGTGGGTGGAAAAATGACACAAACACCCAGGGAGAAAATATTGCAGAGTAGGGCAGAAAGGACTGAAAAAGTCCATGCAAGTGAAGGCACACCTAAGGCAGCCACAACCAAGCTAAAAGAAAAGGTACCCCTAGCCAAGCAGGCCAAAATAGTGCCAACTGGTTCTACAGGAAGCCAGAAGGCCATTTCTACAGGAAGTCCAAAAGCTGCTTCTACAGGAAGCCAGAAACCAGTCAGCACAGGACTTTCTACAAGAAGTCTAAAATAAGGGCAAGGGAAGGAAGAATCTCCTTAGATTCTAGCTAGGGAGGCAGCAGCTGTGCTGGCCGCCCTCAGCACATCTCCAAAGCAGAAAGAAAAGTGGAAGAGGGAGCCTTCCATTTATTTTAAGGAGAGAAGAAGCACAAGGATTCAAACTGGTAGACCAAAGGAGAAACAATCCAGAGGACCAATTACAGTTGAAGATACCCCATCCAAAGAACAGACATCCATAACATATGAGCGAGGAAGCCTGAGGACATCCACATGGAAGGAAAGGATGGAGAAATTGAACTCGTAGGCCTCTCTACAGGATGCCAAGGCTTCTCTACAGGAAACATTGGCTAGGCTAAAAGAGACCGAAAAGATGGAGGAAAAAGCAGCCAAATCATCACAGGAGGAAGAGAAGGCTGATACCATTATGGAACCAAGCCCCCAGCCCAGCCTGGGCTCTTATTATAACTTCTTACAGGCTGGGAAAACCATTCCTCAAAAATTCACAGTGCCACTTTTCCTAGCATTAGAGGAAGAAAGAGTAAGGACCCACACTTGGATGAAGATAGCTAAATCTAAGGGGGTGGCAGATATAGGTCCTCTGGAGGAAAAGCTCAAAGAGGCCCAAAGAGAATTGGCAAGGGTACGGCATGTGGAGAGCTACCAGCAGGCCACGCTACGAGAAGAGAATGAGTTGGTTAGACAACAGCTACAGCTACAAGGACAAAGGAAAGAAGATAGGCCTCACCTCTTGGGAGAACAACAGCAACAGGAGGAGGCCACAATAGCCAAAGACACCATAGAAGAACCTCAGAGAAAAGAAGGAATGCAAGCTGAACTTGAGGCACTAAACCGGCAACTACATGAAAGAGAATTGCAAGCAGGCCTAGAGATACAATCTCTAAAACGACAGATAAAAGAGAAGGAAGCCCAACTGGCCTGCATGGCCAGTTGGACAATGGAAGCTCTGCAATGTAGGCAGCTGGCCAAATCCTACGCCCTATACCTCAGCGATCAGTGGCTGCAATTTTAGATCAACACTTTGGCATAGAGGGGTATCACTCAAATCCAAAACCCCCAACAATTCATGGCTTTATGTAACAGCAGTTCGTCAGAAGACAACGCCAAGCTATCAGAGTTCTACCTTCATATTTTGGCCCTTCCCAACATGACCTCGTGGGACCCCAACATAGCAGTAGGGGACATGCAGCTTATGGCCATGACCTCATGGCTAAACCATGAAGAAAAGAGAGTGGCAGAGGTCAGAAATGTCATGGACCGGGAACTACAAGAACCACTGCTGATTAGAGCAGAGCCAAGGGACCCCTCAGCATTGATATCTGCCCACCAGCACCTAGCAACTGACTCTCAGGCCCTGTTAGAGTACATGGATCATCAGGCTCAAGCCATAGCACATTTTGAGGATATGGAGCGACTATTGGGGGACAACTGTGTTCATGATTGCACCCATAGGTGGAACACATTGTCCCACAGCCTCAAAATCATGGAATACCACACCCCAACTAGAATGAGGGAGGCCTTGGCATGAGTGCCTCTCTACAAAAGGTCTATGTAAAATCTTCAGGCCAGCTGGATAGGCCTCAAGCTAAGTCCACCTTTGCTTTTGGGGTTGCTAGAAGGAGGCACAGAAGAAGAAGAGCATAAGCAGTGGGAAGAGGTGGAAAGGAAGGCCGGATTCCATGACAGTAAAGAAGATATTACTTCAAAAGCTTGGGATGTGAGGGATATGATCAAAGCAATTAAGGACGAGGAGCTGGACTAGTTGCTCAGAGGATGAGCAACCCATTTAGCAGGGGGGTGATGATGAGCTCCAAATTGGGTAACTTATTGGGCTCATTTTTCCTAATTATCCTTGTTCAATCCTTGTTCAATCCTCCATTTTTCATAGATTATGCATTATTTTTTAGTATGTTTATGTCATTTTAACGAATAAGGGTGGTCACTCTACCTAGGAGGCTAACACGTGCTTATTTCAGGTTTTTTGGACACACGTTGGAGCAAAACCAAGCAATCATGGGATAGGTGACAACCAAGCTTGAGGTGAGGATTCATAGGGGGGTTGTCTCTGACATTAAATAGCCCTTCCTCGGGATCTCCACCCTTAACTCCAAGCTCACAGGCCACCAAAACGGATCTTGAAGGCAGCCAAGCAGATTTTGGAAATGGGACTATCTACTAACACTTGGGACAACCGAGTCCCTTGAATTTAGGAGGCCTGCTAGGGCCCTCGTGATGTATAAATAAGAAGGCCTCAACCTTCATAGTTTACTTTTGAAACCATTGCATTTTTTTGCACTATAGTGCTATCACTTTTAGCTCGTTTTCTTGTAGCCATTGTGGCATAACTTTTGGTTGATGACTATTTTTTGATAATGACAAGCAGTCCTATTTTATATCAGCTCTGAGTTCTCTATAGGAGCCGTAGCTCTTAGGGTTGGGCCCAACCTGAGAGCCAAGGCCTCCTTCATGTACTGTTATCTTTCCTTTATGCATCGTTGTTTTTCCTTTTATGCATTTGTAAACGTATTTCTGTTAGGAAGATTGAATTGTGTTGATTAACTAGGTCACTATTTATGGTTAGAAATGCTTTTGATGTTTATAATAGGTTGGTAGGATACCAACAGAGAAAAAGCTCCAGAAAAAGGGCCAACAAAACACCTTCGGTTTCACCTCTCCCTTATAGGATCAGGGGCTGGAATGGAAGTAACCTTGCTGTCCCAAACAAAAGCACTATTTTTGCTTTGCCATGCAATCACTGGTGTACGGTTTTCATTTGCAGAAGTTGGTTACATGTTGAGATCTTTGAAATGTTTCAATGCATAGTTGATATATATGGTTCCCTTGCAAATAAAGCTGTTGTTCATTCACTTCTCTGTTAGCTAGATTAGATTAACTAGGACTTTGATTACTTGCAAGTCTTTATTGGTTCAGTTGAAAGTACACGGTGCAGAGCATATCTACCACTTCTTCATCCACCCAAGCTTCATCAGAACCATCTGTTCCATCTCCTAACTAGGTTTCTCGTCTCACATTTGTCATCTTGCCCACGTAACCCTACCTTTTTGTGCAACCATTGTTTCAGCCTTCTTTGAGCCAATTCAGCCATCTACACATTCTCTCCACTCCATCCACCAATCCCTGGGCCACTTCAGACCCCTATCCTACTTCCATACCCATTCCTTCATCTTCCCTCATTCATCCATCCTCCGAAATCCCATTTCTAAACATCCTGTAGAAATTCCTGAACATCCTGTAGAACCCCTGC
Source organism: Pinus taeda (assembly GCA_000404065.3). Lineage (NCBI taxonomy): Eukaryota > Viridiplantae > Streptophyta > Pinopsida > Pinales > Pinaceae > Pinus > Pinus taeda. The sequence continues at coordinate 68,489 of APFE031654986.1, forward strand.
AGACTTCCTGTAGAAGCTCACAAATGAGGTTTCTTGATAGCCAAACTTTGTGAAACTCTCTGGAAGGGTGTTAGGGACTCCTTAGACCCTCGCTGAACCTTCTCACCTCTTCCAAGCATTTCTCCTCATTGATCCACCCCCTGCACAGTCAAGAACAGTGAAAGCCTATGCATGATGAAACTGACGACTTATTCAAAAATACAAAAAGATGTTTTCTTCAGATAGAGGTAGTCTAGACACATGTATTTTACCTTCATAGAAGTAATGGAATCTCTTTCAGTAGCTTGCATTCTCTTCTTTGTGTCAGTAGGACTAGCTGGTAGAATTAGGGTTTACTAGGGTTTGCGCTTTCCTTTAGTTTCTCAATTTCTTTTTGCAAATAGATTAGCTTCCTTTGAGACTAGGTGCCATCCATCAGTTAACAAGCTTCTTCTCAAAGCTCATAGAAGTTGTCTTGAGCCCCTAGCGGACTTGTGCCAGCTGACCAAGTGACAACTGCGGTAAGAGCTATTACTTGTGCATACAGCACCGTCGCTTCCAAGTTTGTTACGAACTACCGGGTTGATAAAAGTAAAGAAGGGAGTTCCAGGAGTTACAACATTATTGCTGCAATACTGGAGCTCACCACAACTCAAGGAAGAATAGGAGTTGCATAGACAAGAGAATGAGTTGCAACAGGAACAGGAACAACAGAGGGGCGCAACATGCACTCATAGATGAAACTGCACCCGTACAAGTTATAGATCCATCCCAGCAGCTGGCACAGTGCCGACATGGTGAGAAATGTTATTGATCGCATGCAAGGGATTCAACAACATGCATGTCATTGTGCGCACACATGCAATCCAAGCCATTCAACACACTCACCAAGGCGAAGACAAGAAGAAAGTCTGATTGGAGATGAGCATGTAGTTGACAGTTGATGTGAATGACCACTAGCACACACTGGAAGATCAACATGAACAATATGCATCAGTGTGTTGCTGGTTCGGTCGCACCCAATAATACCATGTGCATGTTAGCAGACGAGTTGGATGGAGGAGCCATACCAATGCACCTGAATGCAACGGAAGCAAGAGTTCACTTTAGCAAGATGTCACCATGAAGGGCATGCTCACCATCACAGACGACCAGGCTTGGCATCAACTCACCACCTTCACCATCACAAACATGTCAAAGAGTTGGTCTCACCACAATGGACCGAGTGTCAGTGATGTCTTGCATGACCCGCTCAAGCCATTTTGTCTCACATGGGTACATGTGCATTGTAATGTAATGTCTTGTCAAGTGTAAGTCAAGTGTAGATAGTTGGATGTAACATTCATAGAGTAGATCAAGAGTCATGAGGGTAGATGAATTTTCACAAAGGGGGATGTCAAGGATCACCCCACCCTTTGCTATAAATAGTCCCTCATAACTCATTGTACAGGATTTTTGTCAGCCAACCTTCTGATAAGACTATCTTGGAGAGAGCTTGGATAGTATTGTAATGAGCCTTGGCTTCTCCACTGTGTAGAGCTAGTACATATCTTTGGAGGAGCAGGCAATTGTGGTTGTAATGTTCCACTATTGGAACTAATGATTGGACATGGATGTATTGTATGACTGGAACTTACACTTCTTAATATAACAAAGCCAACATGTTTCATGCATATGTTTTATTGTATTCTATGTTATCTGTTTTACTCTAAATAATATATGTATTGTTTGTTTACGCATGCATGTATGGACTATTCTGTACGAGTATGTATGAATCTTTCTGAAATGTGTTGTTGGTTTAACCATCACTTTGGATTGCTCGCTAACTTTCTTTCCATGTCGTGATGCATCTTCGCTCGTGTGTTCCCTTCCAAGTCGAGTACTATTACATGTTTCCAAGGGGTGCACTCACCTCACCCTCAGTGTGTTAGAACCTCTTATGCACCTTCCTTGTCTTATTGCAACTGTCACACTCTTGCTACCGACAGAATTATCTTACTTGCCTCTGTGCGAAATTGTGGTCAAGGCATTACTGTACAACCACTGTGGGGACTCCTACACCAAATGGTCTAAGGTCAAATTGGGACTTCTTACCGGGTAGATCCCCTGACATGTTGGCAGTTCTAGCACCGTCAACACATTACTAGATTGATACCAAGTAATTCGCTCCAAAGGGGAAATATAACTTCACCAATTGAGAAACTATTCCAATTACAGCCCTCACAAAACTCCAATGGTTGAACTTTAGAGATATATATACCATCATGTTAAAACCAAAAGATATCTCAACAATCCAGACTAAGATAAAAAAAGAAGGGAAATGATATATATCAACAAAGTAAGATTGAGACATAATATGTTGCTGAGAATATTCATATAAATACATCCACATCACGTAATGGTATGCATCTGGCTACTTGTTCACCCACCCCACCAACCACATAGCCAAGAAAGAAAGAAGAGAAAATCACCAACCAATCAAGTAGTTGGATTATATACATGGGATTTTCTTGAATCCCTAGAATTGGAAATTTTGGAAGGAGTTGCATGAAATATCTCTAAAATTATAATTATGCCCAACCTTAGATAGTGAGTCAACAATTCCATTTAACTCCCTATGAATGTGAGAAAATGTCACCACCTGAAATTTCTCACTCATCAACTTAATTCCCTCTAACAAAGTAATCAATAGTGGAGGGTTGAATGTTGTCTTCATTGTGGCCCCCTCCACCACCACCTTTGAATCAACAAATACTTCCATTGATTCAATATTAAGTCGCTTTGCATAGAATAAGACTCCTAAAGAGCAATAACCTCGACTTAAGTATTAGTGCCAACACCTCCATTCCAATAGAAGTGATAATGATGTCCAAGATTAATGTCAATATAGCCACCAGATCCACAAGTGTTGTTATTTATGACACAATCAAAGAACCCTCCAGGGAATATGCTTGAAGAACTTATTAAAAGTATGTTTCTCACTGCACATTTACTAATCACAGGCCTAGATTCGTTAAAATAAGCATCAATCCTTATACAAGTACCATTTATATTTAGAGGAGATTTCTTGAAAAATAATGAGTTTCAACATTTCCAAATGCCACAAATAATATAAAGGAAGCTTGTGTTGTACCTTATACCCAATCATCAAGTTTGTCAGACAAGCTTCCAACGATATAGAGTTCCAAACTACATTAATGTTTAAAATTTCAACACTTCGAACCAAATGTGAGCAGTAAATGAGCACTTCAAAAATAGGTGGATTGCATTCTCCAAATAAAATTCTGATCTGAATTTGAAACTACTTGAAAAAGGTTTGCAAGGTATTCAATTCAATATTAAACATGTTTAAAACATTCCCATGTCTTTTAGTAAAGAAACAAAAGAAGTTTTCAGTTGTTCATGATCCATTCAAGCATAGCAGAAATATTTCATTTTACTGTTTAACTCATTAAAACGAATTTGTTCTGCAAAATAAATCAACCACAAATGCAAAAGAAGTTGATGAAGCAGTTCACCCCTCCTGGGCTACGTCTGCTTGGTCCAAGGCTCCCAAATGGGTCAGCCCTCATTTTGATTAAATGCTCAAAATGAAATTACAGCTGAATAGAAGTCTCTACAGGTAAAATATACTGCAAAATTGGATTCCGAACACATGAATCCTTCAGGATTGACTGCTGGTTCACCTCCAATGGATACCTGCAACCTGAAACAGTTCTCACAATACTGGGCCCTAGTGGCTCCTAGAACTTCCACGGCTCCAAAACTTGTCCAAGTGACCTCTGATGGAAAAATGACCTATGCAAATCACTTCAGAACGTCTAAAGTACCCAAAATAAAAATAAAAAATTGTCCAAAACCGCCTTTCCTAGCCAAAGTTATGGCCATTTAATGAAAACTGTCAGTTTCCCCTAAAAAGACTCCAGCTAACTTTAGTGGAGCTCCGCCAAATCTGGACGCCCGCCAAATCTGGCGCCACCGCCAAAAGTCCCTCCAATCATGCCTTAATCACCGGATGAAACTGCGCATGTGAACGGGTTGCAGTTAACATCGGATTCTGTGCCCGATTATGTGCTGGCCCTTGGTTCACGGGGCGTGGTCATATGGTAAGGGAGGGGCTGGCCCCCAAAATATTCCCACCATGCACTATTTAAAATTTAAATAAAACATTTTCCATTCACATTTCAAATCCGCCTCCCATGGCCCAACGGTAAGGCTTGTGCTTTGCAAGATGGAAGTTGTAGGTTCAAACCACGAATGACCCAAAGAAAATTTTAACATACGACCACAGATGCTTACGTCAGCAGATGTCACCCTAGGCTGCGTGGCGGCCTTCGGGCCTGCCATGTGGCAACTTCTGATTGGCTCTTCAGATGGAATATTCCTTGGAATATTCTCAAAAATATTCTAAAGAATATTCTGCGAAATATTCTACGGAATATTTTTTTTTTATTTTTTTTTAAATTCACAAATTAAGGGTCATTGGGCAATTTTGTTTTTGCCATAACTTTCACATACGGTGACCATTTTTCGAACCGTTTGCGGCACCGGAATTGGGAGGAAGAGCTCTATCCAGTCGTTCATGTTCAAGCTAATTCTTAGCACTTTCATTTTTGAGCATTTTTCGACACTTGGGACATGAGCCCCTGATCAAATCCACATAATGGCATCTACGTGAACCTCTAAAAACTCTTCAACAGAAATTGTCCCACGTCAACAAATTTTTTTCCAAGTTAAATATCTAAAAAATTTAAGCTTAAGTGGGATATTCCAACACAAAATCTTCCTAAACCATCAACTAGACGTTGAATGTAATGATGGAGGTTTAATATACCAGTAGTCCTCCTCCACCAAGAATTGTCCCTAAACCAATGCATCAAACCAAGAGAAATAATCATCTTTAGCAGTTAATGTAATGTCTACCAAAGAGAGGTTCTACACATACCTATCCCAATATGTAGCCAGCTATCCATAAATTCCAAGATCTATAAAACTAGACCATGAAAGGTGAGGAAAGTGAGTGTTTACTTGAACCTAAATTTGATAGTATATACTGAGATTATGGATCTATCTTGAAAGTAGAGAAGGCAGTTTCCAGTCACCAATAAATCCTCGGATGGAATCAAGACTGATCTCAACCCCCACACCATTCCAAATCTTCCATTTAATGTTCCCAATAGCCAATGCCTTTCTTCCATGAAATCCTTCCAAATGTAAGAGAAAACACAAGGGAATCGAGTTCCCTTCTTAATCCATGACACCAATGATTGATTCCTCAAATACTTCTCTCTAATGATAGACTAACATATACCATATCCACATAGTGCCCACCATAAGCTTTTCATCAAAAAGGCCAACCAAATTTTTCTAAGTCCTTAATACTACAACTACCATCTTCCTTTCTCTGAGATATTATCTCTAGACAAGTCAGATGAAATTTATGAACATCCTCAGTACCCATCCATCGAAACATTGATATGATCAAATTGATCTTTCTGATGATATGTTTAGGCAACGTATATAGATACAACTAATAAACTACAATGGTTTGAAGAACCGCCTGAACCATAATCAACTACCTCCCAGTGAAAGCCATATATGTGACCATGTAACCAATGTGTGTTTAAATTTTTCAATAAGCCAATTACAATATTTAATGCAATAATTGTTTAGCTTCAGGAAGAAGTCGAGATACTTCAAGCCTGAGTCCATCAACAGTTGATCCACATTAAATAGACCAACAATCTCCAATATATGGGCTTCATCAGAAAATGAAAGAATTAATAAATATTTTGAATTGTTCATATATAGACATATAGCCTCACCAAATGGGCTAATGACCTGGTGCATATTCTTCCATTCCATAATTGAAAGTTTTCGAAACAAGAGAAAATCATCCATGAATATTAAAAGTGTGATATAAATGTGCCTTGTCAACCCCACACCTAAGAAAGCCCCGTGGAATTGTGCCTCTGATATCAATTTTCCCATACCCTTGATGACAATTAAGAAAAGAAGAGACGATAAGGCACATCCCTACCTTAGTCCCCAAGAAGCCTTAAAGAAATGTAATGGCACCCCATCGATTAATATCGAAAAGTTAGCAAAAGAAATACATGCCATAATCCAATTGACAACTTGAACTAAGAGGTCAATTCTATGCGAAACCATACACATGAAGGATTAATCCACACAAACAAATGCCTTATGTAAATCAATTTTTCATAAAATAGACCTTTTTGTTTTTACCCTAATTTAGGTAATAGATTCCTATGCAATTATGAGTGCATCCTTAATCTAACTTTGTTGTAGAAAACCAAATTGTTCTGGCCTAATATGATTAGACAATGTGATTTTCCTCTGATTGGAAATGATCTTAGATATAATTTTGCACACAGTGTTACATAAGGGAATGGGTCAGTAGTCTTTAAATGAATATGCATTGGAAAATTTGGATATCAACATGATAAAAGTGGAGTTCAAAGCATCTATGGTGCAATAAGTAGGCTAAAGGGAGATTTGACACCGATACATAGTCCTCCAATTTTTTTTCATAGTTGTTATGAAATTATTTGGTAGTGTTTGTTTTCTAATTAACTGTTTAGTCACTATATAATGATTTTGTAGTGTTTTTCACTGCAAAATGATTTGGCAGTGCACTATCAAATTCCTGTATTGCAATTTATGGGAATATGTTGACTCATCTCTTTCCCAATCCAACTTTCAACGTCCTTAACTTTCTAATCAACACAATAAATAATTTACTTTGCATTTCTTCACCATAGTTTGCAACATTAGTTCGAATTTTATAGTTGAAAAAACCAATATAAAAGGGGTTTTGACCATATTCAAAATAGGGTACTCTAGTTCAATTTAATAGCATTCAAGTTGTTGAAAAAAAACTATGCATTCACTACTCCAGAACAAAGTGAGCATTCCTCCATAAGTCTTTGAAACTGATACAACAAGAATACTAAATATAAATGAACAAATAACACAACGATTGAAGCTACAATGTATAAATTCTCAATGCAAATCAATTCAACAACTTACATGCTCTCAAATTGACCCAATGCATAGGAATAAAACTACAATTAATAACCATTCATAAGTTGAAATTGATTTATTTTAATTGCAGGGTTTCCATTCAATCTCAAACCATACAAACTCACAATTCCATTTGTTATTCGTTTATGCCATTCATAGAAATACCTTCTAGTTCACACAAATTGGAGAGTACAGGCACATCTAGAAACTTAAGAACTGTAGTTAGATAGAAAAATAAAAATTTCCTCTCTTCTCCTCCTTTAGGAGCTTTTAGGTTCTTATTCTTTTTATTTCTGAAAAGAAAAAACTAACTATGACAACCAAGAGTCACAAATGTGAATCGATTCCCCTTCTCCACAAAATAAAGGAATTGAAAAATATATTTACAACAAAAAATAACTTCTCCAACTTATTTCTAAAAAATAATCAAAATTCACTCCTAAATTAGATATTTAAAATTTCTTAACAAAACATATAGACTCTTCTTCTTCTTTTTTTCCCTGCATTACCATGTGACCATCCCATGACATTGGTAAGCTCTTGTCTAGAATTCATCAAATCTTGTGCTTGGCCTATGCACTTGCATCGAGCTCCCTAAGAAAGAAATATTTATGAGCTCCTACTCATAAGGTCTTATAAAAAACAACATGCTTTCTGTAGAGCTGCAACACTCATCCAAGTAGAATCCTCAACCCTCATCCAAGTAGAATCCTTAACCAGATGACCTTTCCACTTCACCAAGTATTCCAGATGTTCCTTCCCTCTAGTCTTATTTGCAACCCTTATGTCCACAATCATTTCAGCGTCCAATATTTTTTCCATAGGCATTTGTTTACCTATTTTTTCTCATTGACTTCGTCATTGTATTTGTTTGTTGTAGATTTAGCTTTGTCACTAGGAAGTATCTTGTAAGGAACTATTTTTTTCATCTTAAGTTGATTATACTCCATCCTTGGAAATATTGGTTCGAACTTAAATAGGAATGCAATAAATTACAGATATAACCATAAATATAGATATGCAACAAAAATAACACTTCATTTCATTAATATCAAATACTGAAATAAGATTACAAACATAATGAACATAAAATAGCTTGGGCGGTGGTAGCCTATCTTTGAGAAGAGATGTGGCGACTACAGGCCTCTGAACTATGTTACAATGAGGCTCAAAGGCATAGATTTATTATTGAGAAACAATGGAAAACCCTAAAAATACAAAAACCTAACCCTAGGAGATGAAGCACCAAAATTATGGGCCCCTTTGGGGTAAATTGGTACATCAACTACTCGAGGTCATAAATTTGGAATATGATCTCCATTTGACGCGCACAATACCTCGTTAGAAATATATATCCAATGACTACATCTTTCGAGTGGAAAACATTAGTCTATAACTCATGTTTGCCCTAGTTTTCCCAAAAAACATCGTATAGGGAATCAAAAGGGCTTCAGAAGTTCAGGACCTCGAAAAATGCCAAAAAATTAGTAAATTGTGCTACAATTAAGGAAACTGAAAAACTGAAAGCGACAGTGGTGGGGGTCCAAGTGGAATAGGCGGGTGGCCACCAACATCCACCTGGATCAAATCTCTCCTTCTTAGATGAACTTAGACCACGTCTCCCACCTCAAAGTTCACTTCTCATCTTTTTAAATCTACTTTCTGCTTGTATTTGAAGATATTGACTCGTAACCTCTGCTTAAATCACTCATGTAACTCACTAATGGCTGCTGCAAAATTTTCTCTTTCAGCACTTTGTATTGGGTGCAGGAATTGTGGTTAGGCAGACTCCTTCAACACTTAATTGTCAACCCAGGGGTTTCGTAAACTTAGAGACGAATCATAGGAAATGATAAAAATGATATAAACTTTTCCAACCTCTATTCCTACTAATTTAATTGTAATATTGAAATAAAATATCACCCGACAATTTACACCAAAGGTATTCTGGTAATGGAATGTGAAAGAAAGTACTCTTGGAGGAAAATAAATGAAAGGAACTCTCAAAATTATTGCAATCAATATTGACTATTGAAAATGTAAATCTATGTTTTTCTTCAGTATAGTTATGTGCCACGCTAATAATTGGACCCTTGAAGATATCTGACTTCTTATAGATTTTTCTTCACACTAAGCTATTATTCTTATACTTCTACAATGTGCTTGCACTAGTACCAGAACAAATTTTAGGTACTGGAAGTATATTTTACATTTGTACTAAAGATTTATGTCTTTATGTAGGATCTCTAAGCCTCAGGACTAGAGAACTTTGTTCCTGTATTAGGATATCGATTCATGTACCATAAAAAAATTCCTGCACCAAGGTTTCCAATCCTCCTTATAAGAAAATAAAGAATGTGTTAAGTTAGGAAAGAACTCGCAAAGGTGAATAGAACTTCAAAATAAATTCCTCAAACCAAAAGATACTTCAACCAATCCTAATATCTAAAATAAAAATTAATTTCCAAAGTCAAAGTGAACTCTTCTTTAATCAAGGAACTTCTTCATGCAATCTAGAGAGATGATCTAATTGTGACAAAAGGCTTCAATCTTGTAATAGTTATTCACACGAACTGATCTGCATTCATAACCTTCTTAACTCAGAAATATTCTTTTTAAGAATAATTACATATAAAGTCTAATCTTTCCTAAACAGTATGAAGTACAGGTACATATTAGTGTGTCACAACGACGTTTAGTTTCAAATTACCAAAAGTATATTTAGTTCAAGATATCAAGAATACTTTGGAATGAAAATAACGCACTATAGAATCGCATTAAGGATCATCAATCATATAAGAATAAAAGACTATTACTGTAATGAACCAATGAAATCAACCTGCAAAACTGTAAATGCACTAGTGCAGGAATGCATACTTGCAGGATCCAGGAAGAAACGAGATTAAGCTTCGATGAAAAGAAATTATAAAATTAAACTCAATCAAGCATGCACACCACGGATCCGTCACATAGTGATTAAATTAGATCTAAACTTTGCAAGAGAATAAAAGCATATATTTACTTCACACTTTGCATTAAACGAAATTAACACGCCTTAATTGGAAAAGAAGAACACGAGGGAAAACGAGTTGGGTTGATTGGGCCCTAGCCAACTAGCTTGATTCCCTGTTTAAGAAATGTAAATATTCAACTCTCTAATCAACACATCAACATAGAATTACAGTGCAAGATTGAGAAATCATGGCGCAGTCCTTTTCTACTAATAATTAACAAATGTACATCATGAGTTCAAATCTAGCCCAGAACGAGGGCAATACCAGCAAAATGACAGAAGAACGAAATTACAATATTCTTGATATAGCTATCACTCACTACCATTTCCAATATGAATCCTATATTTTATACATTCATTTAGGCCTGTGACCGTCACTAAATTACATCAAGCGTTCCAATCTAGGCCTTTTCGCTATAACAAAGTAACAATAATTGTTCATACTAAGCCTTTTAGCTATAACAAAACGCTAATCTAAGTACTCGGTCGATGACCCAATCTCCACCATATCCATAAATTATCTCTCTGCTCTGAGCCTGACTCGAGTTGATCGTTCTAGAACACGATGTCCGCAAGAGGTGGTGAGTTGTTGCGACAGTTAAGGATTTTCCAGCGGTGCTGGAATCCTACCTGCACTTGACCATGCTAATGAGATGATCAATACATTGCCTATAAAATACTTTAGGAAGAGAAATATTAGTTGCAAAGATTATTAAAGGTATAAAATCTATGAAAATTATTAATTAAGCACATTCGTAACCCTTAAGCATGAAATACAAAGCTAGTGCAGGAAAAGGCACGATTCTTGGACTAGTGCAGGAATATGGAGGTTTACAAGGTTAAAACAGAGGTCTAAGGTTATGGTTTTGAAGGGAAAAGGGGTTAAAATGAATCAATTTAGCCTGCCAACATCCTCCCCTCCTTAAGCTATTGTGGGTCCTCACACAACCTTTACCTGCTGCAAAAAAAACAAAACAGAAGAGCCTCCCTTCAATTCTAAACTTGTATGTTGATCCCTACTTTCACTGTATTTTCCTTCCTGCTTCGAGCCTTTTTGAGTTTCTTGGTCAACTTTTTAAGACGTTCATAACACTTCAAGGCCTAATATTTCCATATCTTAACTTATCTTTTTTGCTCCTTCACCTCTCCTTCCAACTCTACGTTTTCTCGTTTTAGCATTGTACTCTGCTCTTTCATGCCATGGTTTAATACCTCCAAGCCATAAACATGTTTCCTGAGCTCTTCTATTCAACTACTCAAATAGAGGGCAGAGTTCTCCATTCCCAATTCCTCTGGTGCAGACTTCTCGGCAGTCAATTCCAAACATGTTCTGTCATCATCAAGGTCGAGTTCATCCTGGCCACCTTTCAGTTCTTGCATTGCAATATCATCAAGGGTTTCAACACCCAGAGTCTCAATGTCACTAAGGCTCTCAATGCCTTGCATTTTTATTTTGTCAGGGGTTTCAGTACCCTGCTCATCCAATCTTCTAGGGGTTTCAGTACCCTGCTCCTCAAATTCATTAACGACTTCAATACCCTACTCATCCATCTCACTAGGGGCTTCAATACCCTGTTCTTCAAAATCGTTGAGGGTTTCAGTACCTTGCTCATCCATCTTCCCAAGGGTTTCAGTACCCTAGTCTTTAAAATCATTGAGGGTTTCAGTACCATGTGTCATGTCATCCATCTAACCTTCTATCGGGTCCTTTCTTACACTCGACATCACTTGTATTTCTTCATCCTGCAAAAGAGGATTGACAAGGGTGTGTCATCTTCCTTCTCCACATAGTCACCATCAACCACTGCATGAGCTGCTACCTCAGCAAGAACCGAAAGATTATCTTTACTTGGTGAAGCAGGTGGCAACTCATTCAACAATATCAAATAGGTCGATTGAACACGACCCACCTTCAAAGAGGCAATCCTTCTCCTGGACGACCTCCTGGTCTCAGTAGGACGTGGGGTCATAATTTCCGATTTCTCATTCTTGACTACACTCCTCTTCATAGATGACTTCCCTAGATGCTTCTCGTAAGCCGACTTTTTTGCACTCTTCTTGTGAGTCGGATTTTCTGCACTCTTCTTCTGAGTCGACTTATCTGCACTCCACCCGTGAAACTATTTCAAGAATTCCTCCCAAGTCACATTTATAGCTTCCAACTCTTTATTAATTAAGATTGTGATCAGCCCGTGGTGATATAATTTATATGCGACCCGATTGGACTTTCCTTTCTAAATCCCTTTCACCATCTTTTCTAAATTTCTGAGCAAACAATATGGGAAATTAATGAGCTTACCGCACTCAAAGTGAAAGAGTAGGCATATGTGATAGAGGAAATTTAGTGAGTAATGGCCCTCGCAAGTAAGGAAATTCTACAACACATACATGAGATCCTTCCACTTTTCGATCATAGCGTTCTATTGGAGGTCATTCTTCTAGTCCACCTTCTGCTTCGAGTTGACCATGAACCAGTGCCACAGTTTCTTTTCTAACTTCTCCTTCTTTAACCATTTCTCCCCTACTGTTGGTAAGCCTATAGTTTGAGATATTAATTATTTTGTGACAGCAAATTCTAATGAACCAACCTTGGCTCAGCTTCAATGAAAGGTCAGGGCAAATGCTATTGCCACAGCTGAGTCAAATCCATCGAATTTCTGCAGAAACTGGAGAAGCTTGGATTCCTACAATATTCCAAGACTATTCCTGTATTCAGTTGTCTGTTCCATCTCTTTTATGTATAGTGGCTCAATTCTTATAGGCGCCATATCTATTTGAACTCACCCAATCTTTGTCTCAAGTTTTAAAAAGATACTACAACAAAAAGAACTCAAATGATGATCAAGCTATACACCCGTCGTTATATTAACCATTTTCTGAAAGGTCGTGCTTCATCATTAAAATTACACAGATGTGAATGTGAATTGGTTCAAGTACATGAAAGAGATGATGATTGGAAGAGGCGAAAATTTAGATAATAATTCCACATAACGGTCATACAAGGTTGGATATGGAGTAAGGCCATTATTATCAGGTGATGATTTTTCAAGGGAAGGTAAGTATTGAATTTCAAGAGAATCGTACCATCTCGCACTTACTCCATGATATCACATAAGGTGTACTTAGTACTCATTAAAAAGATAAGATTTCATAACCTAAAATATCTTTGTACCTAAACGATTTCTTCCTAATTTGGTAAATGATAAAACAAAGTGTTAATCATAATACAAATTGAATGCTGTGAGCTATAGGTGGTACATTTGTTCTTCCTGTACACAAGTTCATGAAGCAAAAGATAAGCTTCAATGAGCATTTTTGCACCAGGTGTACCTGCACCAGAACATGTGTTTTTAAACTGGGCGCGCTCAATAGTGAGGATTCATGTACTAAACATCCCTGTACTAGATGTGCTTGCCCAAACCATGCCTTCACCAAGCATCCTTGCACTTTAGACATGCTTGCACTACCCATGCCTGCACCGAACTTTCTTCCACTCGAACACACATTCCTGCACCAGGGATATCTGTAGCATAATGGGAACCAAAAGAAAATTCTGATAGGATATAGTTCATAGGTTGGATTAAAAAAAGAATTGAATATACAAAGGAGGTTTTATTCGCCATTATTTTGTGTTGACATATGCCTTTCGATCTGATTTGTGAGTTCGAATCAGATCCTGCAATCGATCCATTAGGGAAAAAAGTGGGAAAAAGGGTAAGTTTTTAGAATTGGAAGGAAATTACGACAGTGAATTCAAGGGCGAAACCACCAAGAGGGATAAATCGAAAAAAGGATTTTGGGGAAGAATTTTCAAGGGAAAAGAGGGAAATACGAGATTAGATAGGGAAAATTTCTTTAAAGAAAGGGATGGTAAACTTTATGGGATAAAAAGAAGAAAATAAGGGGATTTTTCTTTTACGAAAGTGGGAATAGAAAAAGGGCGAAATTTCCCTTGACATCTACCTGTATAGTGTTGATCCATAAAATAAATGCAGCGGGAATTGAGTGTTTCCTAAATAAAAATTGTCATGCCAGCTATCCCAAACTTGGATAAGGGCCTGGTTCCTATACTTGAACCTACTTCTTCTTGGTGATAGTCAACACATCTAAAGATCAAGAAACATTCAAATTTTATTAGAACTAATCTTCCAGCTAGAAAGCTGGTTTTCAGGTTTATCCTTCTGCAATCATGTTAGTAGAACTGTTTTTCACAATCACAGGGAATTTTTTTTCTTTTTCTTCTTTTTAAATTTTTTTATTATTATATATATAAGTTTTTTGGATTTTCTTTAAATTTTATTTCAAGAGAGAAGAAATCATATTACAATAGGCTGGCATAGCCACCTACTAACTAAAGTTCAGACTGCTACTGCGCTTGTTGCATGTTTTCTTCCTTTGTGATGGGTTGAAAATACACTTTAAGCCTATACCCATTCACAAGGAAAACTGAATCTCACCCATCAATAGTTTTGACTTATACAACCCCATTGTTGAAAACTTGAATCACCTCATATGGTCCTGTCCAACGAGTATTGAACTTCCCTTTAAAATGTTTAAATCTAGAGTCGTAGAGAAGTACCCAATCACTTGGTTGGAACTGTTTCTTCTTGATAAACTTGTCATGCCACTTCTTGCGTTGTTGCTGCAACAAAATATTTTGTTGAACATCATCGCTTCGAAATTCATCCAACTTGTTTAGTTGCAATAGACACTGCTACTATGCTTCCGAGAGATCTAGACACAACTGAACTAAAGTTCTAAAAGTCTTTCTCTAAAATTCAATCGGAAAAATGACTTGTTTTCCATACACCAACTCATATAGTGTATGCCCCGTGTTGTTCCTCCAAGTGGTTCAATAAGCCCATAAGGCTTCAGGCAATTGGCTAGCCAAATCCTTCTTGTGCATGCTTATTGTTTTGGTGAGGATGGATTTGATCACATTATTTTTGGATTCCACCTGGCCAATTGCTTGTGGGTGGTACAGTGTAGATTTCATATGCCAAAGCTTGTACTAATTCATGACTTCCTGCACCAAGTTAGAAACAAACTGCAATCCATTTTTAGAAACAATTTCTCTAGGAACACCAAATCTAAATTTCATTGAACAAAAAAACAACAACAACTTTTCAGTGGCAAAAGAAACATATTGAGCCTCTACCCATTTAGTAACAAAATCGGTACAAACCAATATATTCTTTTTATTTAAAGATGTGGGGTTTATGGGTCCTACAAAATCAATAGCCCATTTTTCAAAGGGCTCAATCATGACTTGAGGACATAAAGTCATTTCATTAGCTTGAACAAGTTGACCCATTCGTTGACATCTATCACAACACCTGATCCGAATTAGATCCTCAAGCAATTCCATGATTGGTAAGAATGAATGATAGAATTCAAGAAATCTTATAGCTATAAGAAATGACCTCTGAATAATGGCAATTTGCAACCAGCACAGAGCAACAAGGACCTTCGGTCAAAGCGCGGTGATTGTTGGCCCATGGAGACCGCGCATGGTGCAAAAATGGCAATTGGGAAGCTCAGATTCGGAAATGGAGGTTTTTTCTAATATCGTTGGGCAAAACCCCTCAACAAGGAAAGACCTCGAGTGCTTGGACACAAGGGAAACAAGAAAACCATGGGAAAGTGCTAAAACTGAGAAGGTGGGTCCCACGCTCAAAACCGATGGAATATCAGAGGCATTTTAGGCGGTAAGGGGATTTGGCTGAGGACCCAGTGATTCCATACACTAAGTGATGCACGTTCAGCGAGGAGAGAGAGAAACCGCTTACATCACAAACTAACGGTCGAACAACTCAACCGTGTGATATAAGCGAAGACCATAGGATCTGGGGGCTCCAAAACAACGGTGAAGGTTCGACCCGATGGATGACCGAACCCGAGGGAGAAATAAACTATGTTGCATAAGATTTGAAGTCCGATTTGACCGATGAATCGACAAAAGGATCCATTTCACAGGCATCTGGGAAATAACGAAAAAAGCGATCGTTTAGGAAGATCTGACAATCAGCTTGCAAATAGACAGGTGGCCACCTCTCTACGAAGTGTTACGCAATAATGATGATGTAGGGCAAGAGGAGTCTCAGCAAATAGAGGCAGGCGATCTAGAGAGTCGGGAAGCCGAAACGAACAGTGGGGGAATGAACTGGCTTTAAAGCCACGAGCTGATAGAGACAATGAGGTAGAGAAGCAGTGAAGAAGCTGAAGGCTGAGAGACACAGAAAGAGAGGCAAAGTTGTAGAGGGGAAAGAAGTCGAGCTGACCATCAAAGTAAGGGTAGCATCGAGTAGACAAAGACCAATTGAGGTTGAAATTCAGTAAGGGGAGTCTTTGAACTCTAAGGACTTGGGAATTCCAAGTGCCATCCTACTGATCATCCTCAAGTGAGACTCATATTGAGCTCCTTATTGTAAGGCTATGCTTTAAGAACATAATAAAAAGGCCACCACTGAAGGCTGGACCAGGAGACGTAGCCTAGGAGGATTGGGTGAACTCCTTATTAAATTTTGTTGTGTTTATGTTTTCTTATTGTGATCTCTTACTGTTTCAAGTGTTTGTGTATTTCGTAATCTTCTCTATCCATTGCACAAGATAACGTAGACACACACACCAGCACATGAGTCTGTAATACCTTCATTAATTCCCTGAGGTCACGTAAGGGTGATTTCAGATCAAGTGGTATCAAAGCTAAAGGTTTTTAAGGTTAGACAAGATTGTGCGGGATTTAGCTATTGAATGCTAACTAGATCAAAGCTCAAATTAGGAGAAGGAGAGTTGGTCAAAACTAATCCTGAAATTGAAAGAGTCTACCCTTAGAAGACAATGTCGGAGGAAGGTTCTGTGGGCCCAGACCCTCAATTTATAGATAGTTTCTTTGCCATGAGATCCATTGTAAAAGAAATGTATAAGGACATTAGAAAACAATAAAGATGAGGAATCATCAGGCTCCAAACAAGATAAAGGAGAAGAACAGTCTCTCCTCCATGACCACTCAAAAGGCAAAGGGAAAGAAGAAAACTTTCTCACACCTCCTAATAGCCCTGAACATAAAAAGAAGATATCTTTTATTAAACTAGATGTTAAATTTGATTTACCAATATATGATGGAGAGTTGAATGCAGAAAAGCTAGACAATTGGATCAGAAAAATTGATGTTTACTGCAGAGTGCAGAGTATTGACTTAGACAAGAGCAAGATTGAGCTGGCCAACCTACGCCTTGGGGGAACTACCTTGGTTTGGTGGGAAGACAGGACCCAAGCTGACATAAAGAGACATGGTAAGACTCTTTCTGTCTAGAGTGAATTTGTTTCTGCAATCAAAAAGAAGTTCTATCCATTGGCCTACATGCAGCGAGCCATCATGAGCTGGCAAAATCTTTGCCAATTGAAAGGGAAAAGTGTACAAGGTTACACCCAAGAATTTAGGAAGAGAGCTTTGATTCTAGGAATATCATTAGACTCACCTAAGACTCTGTTGAAGTACATCGGTGGTCTACACAGCTACATGAGGCACACTATCCTCATGTTTAATCCCATTAGTATAGATTAGATATCTGTTCAAGCTACGCATCTAGAAGCTAGAGGAAAGAATGGGAACCCAGAGGTTGGAGGATCATCCAAACCCATTGCAAGCAAGAATAAATAGAAAACAAAAAAAAATTGGAAAGAGAGGAAGGCAAACACTACACAGAAAAGAAAGTCTTCATGCACTCACTGTAAGAAGGATGGGCATGATGATGAGCACTATTGGATTCTGCATCTGCAGTTGAGACCTAAGAAGTTCGAGGGCAAGAAGAAGAAGATTGCTACAACTATTCAGAAAGATTTGGGGTCAGACTCAGGAGATGAAACAACCATTGCAGCCACAGGTATAAAAGGTAAGAATTTTGAAGCATCTACTAGTAATTCTGCATAATCTACTATTGATGAAGAAAATGAGAGAAAAAGACATGAGCTTTTCCATATTCGAGTTTTTTCCAAACATCAAAATATTGATACTTTGTTTGATAGTGGCTCACAATTAAATTTAATTTCTGAAGCAATTGTAAAGAAGTTGGGATTACTGACTACAACTCACAAGAAACCATACCCATTAGGTTGGTTAAGTGATAAAGCACAACTACAAGTGACTAGACAATGCAAACTTAAGTTTTCTTTTGGGTCAGCATTTGTAGATGAGTTTGAGTTAGACATAATTCCTTTGGATATATGTGGAATTGTTTTAGGAAGTCCTTACTTGTATGATAGAAGAGATATTTTCTATAGAGCTGAGAACAAGTATCTACTCGTTAAAGATGGAATCGAATACTTTGTAAGAGATAATAAGCTCAAGAATAATTATATTCTCATAAACTCAGGCCAGATGAAACGAATGATAAATTCATGGAAACAAATTTTACTAATGGTTGTAAAGGAAAAGAAACCTGAAAAAACCAATGTATTTGAGGGCTGTGATGCTAAACAGAAAGATGATTTAGAAAAAGGTGTTTCAGAGTATGATATCTTGTTTCAAGAACCTAAAGGTCTGCCACCCAAAAAGGAAATAGTGCATCATATTAATTTGCAGCAAGATGCTCGATTGCCTAACATTGGGATTTACAAGTTGTCTGCTTTAGAGAATGCAGAAATCAAGAAGCAGGTGCAGGAGTTGCTCGAGAAGGGGTTCATTAGACCTAGCACATCACCATGTGGGTCACCAATCGTTTTGGTGAGAAAGAAAGATGGCTCATGGAGAATGTGCATTGATTACTGAGAACTGAATAAAATAACAATAAAAAATCGCTATCCCCTTCCTCGCATAGATGATTTATTAGATCAATTAAAGGAACTTGTATATTTTTCCAAGTTAGACTTGCATAGTGGATATCATCAGGTTAGAGTTGTAGAACAAGATGCATGGAAGACTGGTTTCAAAGCAAGCCAGGGATTGTATGAGTGGTTAGTTATGCCTTTTGGCTTAACTAATGCTGCTGCTACTTTCATGAGAATAATGAATGATGTGCTCAGACCTTTTCTTGATGATTTTGTTATTGTATATCTGGATGACATTCTTATATTTAGCAAAACATGGGAAGAACATTTAAAGCATGTTAAGCAGACAATAGATGTTTTGAAAAGAGAAAAAATTTATGTTAAACACTCAAAATGTGAATTTGGAAAAACATCTTTGAACTATTTAGGACATATAGTAGGGGGTGGTGAATTGAAGATAGATCCCTCTAAGGTGGTAGTCATTGTAAACTGGTGTAAACCCAAATCTGCTACAGAAGTTATAAGCTTCTTAGGAGCACCACAATATTGGAGAAAGTTCATTTCTAACTTTTGCTTAATTGCAACTCCTTTACATGCTTTAACAGGATTGAACAAGGTGTCTCAGCAGGGAGGCAAACAACAGAAAGCCTTTGACACCTTGAAAGAAAATATTAGTACAGTACCAGTACTAGCACTACCAGATATTCAAATACCGTTTGAGATCCAAACAGATGCCAATGACTATGCCATGCGAGCAGTGTTGATACATCACAGTAAACCCATACGTTATCATTCTGAGACATTTAACTCTGCAATAGTTAGTTATCCCACATATGATAAAGAATTGTATGCATTAGTACAGAGAGTGAAAAAGTGGAAACATTACTTAATGGGCAAAGAGACAGTTATACATATTGATCATCAACCACTTCAATATCTACACTCCCAAACTAAGTTGCAGCAATCAAGACACTATGGGTGGATGGGGTTCCTACAACAGTTTCATTTAGTCATCAGATATGAAAAGGGCATACATAATAAATTTGCAGATATGTTATCTAGACCCATTATAACTGCATCTACTATACTTAAGCATAATTTTGTATTACATGAAAGTTACATTGAACAATATGCTCAAGATATAGACTTTAAAGATGTATATGCAACTTTAAGTCAAGGAAAATGAGTAGAAGAATTGGATTACCATATTAAGGACCAACTCTTGTATCGTTGTGGGAAGCTATGCATTCCACAAACTGAAAGAGTAAAGATAATTCAAGAAGCACACACTTCTCTAATATCAAGTCACTTTGGGGTAAGAAAAATAGTTGCATAACTGCAAAGATTTTGTTATTGGCCAAAAATGAACGAGACAGTTTCTAGATATGTAAGAGGGTGTACTATGTGTGTTAAAAGAAAGCCTAGCAACAGGAAACTAGGCTTGTACACTCCATTTTCAATTCCTTCTCATCCTTGGGAAAGTGTTTCCATGGACTTTGTTGGAGGACTACCTAAATCTAGGAAGGGTCATGATTATCTGTATGTTGTTGTGGATAGGTTCAGAAAACTGTGTATTTTGATACCTTGTAATAAACATATTATAGCTGAACAAACTGCAAAACTGTTCTTTCAACATGTATGGGTTCATTTTGGATTACCCACTTCCATTATATTTGATCGAGACACCAGATTTGTGGGGAAGTTTTGGTCAAGTTTGTGGGAACCGATGGACACCCAACTGAAGAAAAGCACAACTTTACATCCACAAACCAATGGCCAGATAGAAGTATTCAATAGGACAGTGATCCAGTTGCTCAGGGGATATTGTAGCAAACATCCCAAGCTTTGGGATGAATATTTGTGTTATGTGCAACATGCTTACAACCGAGCCAAACATTCTTCCACACAGAGATCTCCTTTTGAGACCTATTTTGGTTTCACACCAAGGTCTCCCTTGGATTTTGTCTTTGGTAAGGACACAACAGATCCATCAGGCAATACAGGAACAACTGGAAAAGAGCTAGGCCAAATACAAGGCAAGGCATGACAAGCATCAGATGGAGAATATTTTTCAAGTTGGTAGTCAAGTTTGGTTGTATATCAGCAAGGACAGGATGCAAGGTGAAGGTAAAAAGCCCAAATCAATAAGGTATGGACCTTTTAGGATCCTTGAGAAAATTGGCGAGAATGCTTTTCGCCTTGATTTGCCAGCTTATATGCACATCTACTCAGTCGTCAATGCAAACAGCTTGAGACTATTTGAACCTTCATTAATTGAAAATCCTGAAGAGAGTCAATTGCATTCTATTGACGACCCGTTACCTGAATATCTTAATGAATTGCAGGAAGACACAGTTCTGGACAGGAAGGTGATAACGATGTGGGGGGGAGATGTTGAGTACCTCAGAATTGGGCTCAGGGGTTCAAAGCCAAGCAGTGCAAAATGGATAGGGATTGGACAGGTGAGAAAGTTGTATCCTCACTTAGTCGATGCTTGAAAACCAACTTTTGGTGGTCCAAAAGCTTTTTGAGTGGAAAGGCCATGATCCAAATTGGATCCTCAAACAATTCCATAATTGGTAAGAATGAATGACAGGCTTCAAGAAATCTTATAGCTATTAGAAATAACCTTTGAATAATGGTAATTTGCAACTAGCATAGAGCAACGAGGACTTTCGGTCAAAGCGCACTGACCGTTGGCCCATGGAGACCGCGCATAGCGCAAAAATGGCAATTAGGATGCTCAGATCTGGAAATGGAGGTTGTTTCTGATACGTGATTAGCACAATCTCGTATCAACTGGAAAAACCCCTCGAGAAGGAATGACCCCGAGTGCTCGGTTACAAGGGAAACCTGAAAACCATGGGAAAGCGCTAAAACTAACAAGGTGGGTCCCACACTCAAAACTAGCAGAATATCAGAGGCATTTTGAGCGGTAAGTAGATTTCATCAAGGACCCAACGATTCCATACACTGAGTGATGCATGTCCAACAAGGAGAGAGAGAAACCACTTACATCGCGGACTAATGGTCGAGCAACTCAACCGTGCGATATAAGCGAAGACCGTACGATCTAGGGGCTCCAGATCAACGATAGAGTTCAACCCGATGGATCCATTTTGCAATCATCTAGGAAATAACGAAAAATGACCGTTCAGGAAGAACTGACACTCAGTTCACAAGGAGATGGGTGGCCACCTCTCTACGAAGCGTTATGTAGTAATGATGATGTAGGGCAAGAGGAGTCCCAACGGACCGAGTCAGGTGATCCAGAGAGCCTGGAAGCCGAAACAAACAGTCGGGGAATGAACTAGCTTTAAAGCCATGAGCTGACAGAGACAGTGAGGCAGAGAAGCAGTGAAGAAGCTGAAGGTCAAGAGACATATAAAGAGAGGCAAATTTGCAAAGGGCAGAGAAGCCAAGTTGACCATCAGAGTAAGGGCAACATCGAGTAGACAGAGACCAATTGAGGTCGAAATTCGGTAAGGGGAGTCTGTGAACTCTAAGGACTTGGGAATTCCAAGTGCCATCCTACCGATCATCCTCTGTCAAGTGAGACTCAGATTGAGCTCCTTATTGTAAGACTCTACTTTAAGAACATAATAAAAAGGCCACCACTGAAGGCTAGACTAGGAGACGTAGCCCAGGAGGATTGGGTGAACTCCTTATTAAATTTTGTTTTGTTTATGTTTGCTTACTGTGATCTCTT
>APFE031654986.1:98270-114919 GCA_000404065.3 Pinus taeda
CAATTGTCCAACTTTTCTGCATTCAACTCTCCATCATATATTGGTAAATCAAATTTAACATCTAGTTCAATCAAATATGTCTTCTTTTTATGTTCAGGTCTATTAGGAAGTGTGAGAAAGCTTTCTTCTTTCCCTTTTCCTTTTCAGTGGTCATGGAGGAGAGATTCCTCTTCTCCTTTATCTTGTTTGGAGCCTAATGAATCTTCATCTTTATGTTTTCTAAAGTCCTTATACATTTCCTCTACCATGGACCTTATGGCCAAGAAACTATCTATAAATTGAGGGTCTGGCCCGAAAGAACCTTCCTCCAACATTGTCTTCTGAGGATAGACTCTCCCAATTTCAGGATTAGTTTCGACCAACTCTCCTTCTCCTAATTTGAGCTTTGATCTAGTTAGCATTCAACAGCTAAATCCAACACAAGCTTGTCTAACCTTAACAACCTAAAGCTCTAATACCACTTGATCTGAAAATCACTTATGAATGACCTCAGTTAATTAATGTAGGTATTACAGACTCATGTGTTGGGATATGCCTATGTTATTTTAAGCAACAGATCAATAAGATTGTGAAATACATAGGCAATGGAAAATAGTAAGAGAATAACAACAAGTAAATTAAAAAAAAACACAACAATTTAATAAGGAGTTCACCCAATCCTATTGGGCTATGTCTCCTGGTCCAAATTTCAGTGGTGGCCTTTTTTTTACTGTGTCCTTAAGTAGAGCTTTTACAATGAGGAGCTCAATTTGAGTCTGCTGTAACAGATGATTCTTAGTAGGGTGGTACTTGGATTCCCTAAGCCACTAGAGTACACAGACTCCCCCTTACTAAGTCTCGACCTCAACTGGTCTTAATGGGATGAGTCCAATTTGGTACTCAGTTCCCGACAGATATCCTCACAGGGATTGCTTGAACCTCTCAAGCCTTCTCGGTTCTGTCTGCTCGATGTTTCCTTAGCTCTGCAGGTCAGCTCGACTTCTCTGTTCTCTGCTCCTTGCTTCACCATCTATTCTATCTCTCCCTTTCATTCTCTATATGTTGATGGCTTAAAGCCAATCCATCCCTTAATTGTTCGCTTCCTCTTCTAGCTCTTTAGATCGTCTGCCTCTGTCCGCTTGGAATTCCTTGCTTTTGCATCATCGCCACTGTGTAACTTTTCACAGAGAGGTGGCCACTTGTCTCCTTATGAACTGAATGCCAGCTCTTCCTCGAACGGTCATTATTTCTATTAGTCCGTGAAATGATTCATCAACCAGCGTAGCGGTCATGTCAGACTTCAAATCTTTATACATCGTAGCTTATTTCTCCCTTCAAATCCGGTCTCCCATCAGGTGCAATCTCCACCATTGGATCTGGGGCCTCCAGATCCTATGGCG
Organism: Pinus taeda; assembly: GCA_000404065.3. Classification (NCBI taxonomy): domain Eukaryota; kingdom Viridiplantae; phylum Streptophyta; class Pinopsida; order Pinales; family Pinaceae; genus Pinus; species Pinus taeda. Next base: position 99,650 of record APFE031654986.1, read on the forward strand.
ATCGCTTTTATCGCACAGGTAAGTTGCTTGACTGTTACCCTGTGATGAGAGTGGTTTTCTCTCTCATCCACTAGACACACGTCATTCAGCGTATGGCATCGCTTGGTCCTCTACCAAACCTGCTTACCACACAAAATGCCTCCGATATTCTGCTAGTTTTGGAGCACGAGACCCGCCTGTCGGTTTTAGCGGTTTTCCCATGATTTTCCTATTTTTCACATGACCGAGTACCAAGGCTTTTCCTTCTCTAAGGTTTCTATCACTAATCGCGCATCAGAAATGGCCTCTGTTTTCTGATCTGGACTCCCTATTTTCTAGCTTGCACCACTGCGCGGTCTCCATGGGCCAACGGTCAGCGCACTTTGACCAAGGGTCCTCGTTGTTCCGTGCTAGCTACAAAATGCCACTGTCCAGAGGTCCTTCCTGATAGCTCATTGTTGACAAGATTTTGGAGTCTGACATAATTTGAAATAGTCATAGAACTTTGATAATTTTCAAGGATCCAATTAGGATCAAGTATGGGATAAGGAAGGTTGGGAATCATACCTTTCTTGAAAATACAGACTAAAGATATGATGAAGTGTATCAAAACTAGGTATAGTGTCTAGATTTCTCAAGAAATATCGTAATTCACCATCTTGGGTGGACTCGGTATGATGCCGAATTGAAGAAATGGGTCAGGTCTCCTCATCAATACTATCATAATCTAACGATAAGGTATCCCTGAGTTCCCGAATAGATCTAGTAGGTGGGTATAAGGTGACCATTTTCCTAGAGTCTCCATGTGAAATGTACATATCATTGGAGCGACATCCAATATAAGCATTGGTCGTGGCAAGCCATGGTCATCCCAGAATCAAACGATGTCCTACCACTAGATTCTTTGGCTAAAGCACAATGAAATCTGCGGGGTATTCCCATGAATATAGAGAGACAACCACGTCATCCAATACTCCATCGGGCTTGATTTTAGATCTGTATGCAAGTTCAAGCATGGTGGGTGTAGGGAATATGGTCCAACCCAAGTTGTTCCATGGTTTTCCTGGTCATTACATTGATGGCCACCCCCAGGTGTATTAATACATTAGAGACAACGATATCACCTATCTGGATAGAAACAACTAGGTTTCCAAGATTTGTGTATTTGACCATTGATACGCATCCTGTCATCAACTCAACTACTCTACCAACAAACTAAATGGTTCGAGATTCTACTCTCTTCCTCCCTGACGTTTTAAGACATAAATCCTAATTTTTCTTTGCACAGATGGGAATTTATCGGATAACCTGAAGTAAAGGGGCCTTTATACAAAGATTCCTTAATTCAGAAGCCAGAGTGGACTTGGGGCCACTCTTCTCCATGACCAACCACTCTGGATAGGGGGGCTAGCTTGAAGATGATGGTGAGTCTGAAGGTATAGGAATGGGCTAAAGGGTGACATTGTTTTTCGAATGATCAGGAGTTACCTCCTCATTTTTTTCTTCAATAATCACCGTGGACTATTTTTGTTTTTCTGGTTTAACTACCCTTCTCGATCTCAATTGAAGCTCATTTATCCCAACCGGCAGGGTTTGATAGGTAGGAATAGGGGATGGTCCAACAGAATGAATCAGTTGTATCACCTTATTATTAGGATTTGGTACCGGTTGAGCCTGTAGTTGAGGTGGTCCAAATGGTGGTGGCAAAGGAAATGGTGGCATTGATTGACTTTGCTGAGGTAGAGAGGGAAAATATGATTGTGACATATGGTGGGTGCATAGGAAGGAGGATATGATGGCATATGAGCAGGATAGGAATGATATGAATGGTTTGGCCCTCTCGATCCTTGTTGCCAAGGTTGAGAGGATTGTCCATGATGAAAATGATTCTCGTGCTACCAATGTTGAGAGTGATTTTTATTATTATTATAGGAATATGGAGGCGCAGTATAGCCATAAAAATGTGGTTCACGGTCCATACTTACACTTACCTGTGGCTAGTTTCTCCGTGCTCCCATGGCATGTAATGGCTCAGGTTCAAAATTCTATCCTTCAAGTTGAAATTTTAATCCACGTATGGAGGGGCACTCCTTGGTGGCATGTTTCTCTGCAAAAATCATACATTTAATAACACTTTTCATATCAGTAGGACACTCTCTTAAAGGATGCTTTTTCCTACACTTTGGACAAAAAAATAGACAATGACTCTTGTTCCTTTTCTAATTTTTGTTGAAATTTCAAAGAGTCTATTTGTTTGCTAACAGTATTCATTATTTCAATTTTCATGTTGTCAATTTTATTCTCCAAGCCAATGATCATAGCAGTTGTAGATCCCATTTTTTTAGTTTTACTTCGACCTCCTCGAGTGGATCTAGATTAATTTCTGGAGAACTTCCTGCACAAGTCACAAATTTGTTCAAAAGTTTTCTGAGAAATGTGTCCTTGTCCTAACAAATTCAGATTATGTCTAGAATCCTCAGTAAGTCCTCTTAGGAACAAGGTTTGAATAGTACTTAAATCAAATTTGTGTTTGGACCTTTGGAGTATATACAAAAATCTCTCTAAGTAATCCTCCAAAGTCTCATCATCACCTTGTATAATGGTGAAGATCTCATCCTGCATTTCTCTAGTTTTACAATATTACTGATATTTATTCAAAAATACCCTCTTCATTTGGTCCCAAGAACTTACAGTGCTTCCTCCTAGTCCCATGAACCAACACAAGGTTGAATCTTTGAGATCTACAGGAAAAAACTTTAATTTCTAGGCATCAGAAGAATAATCATAACTATGACACAATATATCAAACTCAAAAAGAAATGAATTTGGGTCTTCATGCACCTTACCATGAAAGTGTGGAAGAGTTGAAGGTGAAATATTTTTCATTTTTACATTCTCTTCTGAGTTCACTATTGGAAATCCAAAGGTGGACTGCTCTTCATTTACCTGGTTCTCGCTAGTCCCCTCTACATCGTCTTCATGATCAACCATTTTTATGCCTCTAATTAGACCACTTCTAGAAGGTGAAGGTTGACTAATGTTGAACTGAAATTTCTGATAACTGTTAGCCTCCTTCCCCTTTTTGGGTTGTGTCACACCTGAATCACTATTTCTAGAATCCAAGTGGACTGTTCCAACGTGCCGAGTCTAGGTCTGCTTGGACTTTCTACCTGCAAAAAGAAGGTCCAATATGAGAGGAGTTTGCATATCTTTGAGTATTTTGTCGGCCCTTATTGGGATTTAGACCCCTACCTTTATTAGGCATTCATTTAAAAATCAAATCCAAAAAAAAAAAAAAATCAAATGCTTATAAAGGAAAATAATTTGTTAATTGTTGCAATGAAAAAAAATCAGCACTCGTAAAATCCTCAAAACAATAGAATTATATTGCAGAAAAATCATAGCAGGCTTACCCCTATTGCAGAAAATGGAAATTTCATACCAATTTCAAATCGCCTCCCTAGCAATGGCTTCAGAATGTTGGGTGCAGGAATTGCGGTTAGGAAGAATACTTCAACACTTAATTGTCAACCTGGGGGTTTCGTAAACTTAGAGACAAAGCACAGGAAATGCCAAAAATGATATGAAATTTTCCAAACTCTATTCCTACTTATTTAATTTTAATCTTATAGAAAAAAAAGAAAAGATAACCCGGAAATTTACAGCAAAGATATTCTAGTGCTGGAATGCGAAAGAAATTACTCTTGTAGGAAAATAAATTAAAGGAACTCTCAAACTTCTTGCAATCAATCTTGACTAATGAAAATGTAAATCTATGTTTTTCTTCAGTATATTTATGTGCTAGGTTAATAAACAGCCCTTGAAGATATCTGACTTCTTATAGGTTTTTCTTCCTGCACTAAGCTATTATTCCTGTGCTTTTGCAATGTGCTTGCACTAGTACCAGAACAAATTTTAGGTACTAGAAGTATATCTAACACTTGTACTAAAGATTTATGTCTTCATGCAGGAGATCTAAGCCTCAAGACTAGAGCACTATGTTCATGTATTAGGATACCGATTCCTGTACTGGAACAGAAATTCCTGCACCAAGTTTTCCAATCCTTCTTATAAGAAAATAAATAATGTGTTAACTTGGGAAAATAACTTGCAAAGGTGAATAAAACTTCAAAAATAAATTCCTCAAACCAAAAGATGCTTCAACCAATCTTAATATCTAAAATAAGCATTAATTTCCAAAGTCAAAGCGCACTCTTCTTTAATCAAGGAACTTCTTCATGCAATCTAAAGAGATCATCTAATTGTGACAGCATGCTTCAATCCTGTAATAGTTATTCACACAAACTAATATGCATTCATAACCTTCTTAACTTAGAAATATTATCTTTAAGAATAATTACACATAAAGTCTAATCTTTCTTAAACACTATGAAGTACAGGTACAGATTAGTGTCTCACAACGACGTTGAGTTTCAAATTACCAAAAGCATATTTAGTTCGAGATATCAAGAATACTTTGGAATGAAAATCATGCACTATAGAATCGCATTAAGGTTTATCAATCATATAAGAATAAAATATTATTACTGTAATGAACCAATGGAATCAACCTATGAAACTATAAATGCACTAGTGCATGAATGCGTACTTTCATGATCAAGGCAAAAACGAGATTAAACTTCGAAAAACAAAAATTATAAAATTAAACTCAATCGAGCATGCACACCATAGATCCTCCACACAACGATGAAATTAGATCTAAACTTTGCAGGAGAATAAACGCATCTATTTACTTCACACTTTACATTAAACAAAATTAACACACCTTAATCAGACAAGAAGAACACGAGGGAAAATGAGCTGGGTTGGTTAGGCCCTAGCCAACCAGCTCCTTTCCCTGTTTAAGAAACTTAAAGATTTATCTCTTTAATCAACAATCAACACACAATTATAGTGCAAGATTGAGAAATCATGGCACGGTCCCTTTCTATTAATAATCAACAAATGTACATCATGAGTTCAAATCCAGCCCAGAACAAGGGCGATACCAGCAAAATTACAGAAGAACGAAATTACAATATCCTTGATATAGCTATCACTCACTACCAATTTCTATCTAAATCCTATATTTTATACATTCATTCAGGCCTACGGCCATAACCAAATTACATCAAGCATTCCAATCTATGCCTTTCAGCTATAACAAAATAACAATAACAATTCATACTAAGCCTTTTGGCTATAACAAAATGCTAATATAAGTACTTGTCCGGCAACCCAATCTCCACCATATCCCTAACTTTTCTCTCCGCTCTGAGCTCGACTCGAGTTGATCGTTCTGGAACACGATGTCTACATGAGGTGGTGAGCTATCATGACAGTTAAGGATTTGCCAGCAGTACAAGAATCCTACCTGCACGCAACCATGCTAACGAGATGATCAATACATTTCCTATCAAATACTTTAGGAAGAGAAATATTAGTTTCAAAGATTATTAAAGGTACAAAATCTATGAAAATTATTAATTAAGCACATTCGTAACCCTTAAGCATGAAATACAATGCTAGTGCAGGAAAAGGCACGATTCTTGGACTAGTGCATGAATAAGGAGGTTTACAAGGTTAAAACAAAGGTCTAATGTTATGAAACCAGCTCACAAAAATATAGAAAAGAAAGATCAACGCTTTAGAATTTAGCCTCTTCGAGGGGCCAACCTCTTTTACATTACACAAATGAACAATTCTTCGATGATACAAATGACAAGAGCTCTTTTCTATATATAGGAGTCTAAGGGGTCATAATAAATCAGAGCCGACATAACAATAATAATGCAAGGGCACAATAATAACAATAGTGGGCTTCCATGTGGCACAATCATAACAATATGGGGAATACATGGGCACAACAATATAGTAAGGGGGTTGTACTAATAACAATAAGGGGTTACACTAGTAGTCTAGGGACCTAACATGCCCCTCTCCTTCAAAAAGTGTTGTCCTCAACGCTTGAGTAGTTCTTGATGCTTTTGTATAAAATTCTTGTCCTCCCATGTGGAATATTTAGCGGGTAAGTTCTTCCACTTGATGAGATACTCTGAAATTGATTGATTCCGTAGTTGTCGGGTTCTTGTTTCTGGGACTGCTCCAGGTTCCAATATTATTTTTCCTTCCTTGTCAAGTTCTAACAATATTGTTTGAACTAGGATCTTCTGCAACTTTTGAATGAGTGGCCACACTTCTTCTTCCTTCTTCCATTCATCCCTTCCTTCCTTTATCCGATTTGGTTGGATAATAGAAATAGCACAAAACAATGCTTCCACATCCTCATCCTTTCTTGAGAGCGCATCTGCAACAACATTTTTCTTCCCTTTTTTGTAGATGATTTCAAAGTCATAACCCAAAATATTTGCGACTGATTTTTTCTATTCTTCTAAAGATAATCTTTGTTCTAAAAAGTATTTAACACTATCATGATCCATTTATACCTTGAAGTGTCTTCCCATTAGGTAAGGTCACCATTTCTTAAGTGCATGTAGTATTTCAAACATTTCCTTCTCATAAATGATCCAAAATGCATCCTAAAACCCACTAAGTCTTCATATATTTAAACACTATCACAATGGAAAAACATTCACAAATGGTGGAAAACACTATCGCACGGGAAAAACATGAAGAAATGGTGAAAACAGAGTTAAGCGGAGGCTAAAGCAACATTGCATAGGAGCTGTCAGATCGGACCGATCAACAGTTCAGATCTAATCGACATATCGCAATTGGAGGTGGCAAGCAGAGTCTATCGGAGGCGGCCTTATGGAAATCATGATAGTGATCAATGCAATTAAACGAGGGCCATTGATCAAGCGCGCAGATCAACAGTCTAGATCTACTCACAATATCACATCGCTAATACACACACAAAAGGAATTAACCCGCGTCTTGAAGGTTAGGCGATATGTGAAGCAAAAAAACTTCTCGATATACAGAAGATATATATATATATATATATTTCTTATTAATAATGAATAGACAGATGATGATTGATTACAATGGGGTTCCTGGCTTATATACCACCATGCGCACCCTTCGGGAAAGGGCATGATCTTATGATCGTGCCCTTTTGTCTAACTAAACCTAAAATTTAAATAATAAACCTAAAATTAACTAATTTTTTACATAACATTTCCTTCCTCTAGAAATAATGCTTTGTCCTCAAAGCATATGCAATGATGGATGTTGTTTGACAAAATGCTTCATTCTCCCAAGAAGCCTCTTCTTTGGTAAGTCCTTCCACTTGATCAGATATTCCAAGATGATCAAGGCCCCACACTTTAAAAGGTCTTGGATTAATTTCTCAATTTCCATTTTTTGGAGATGTGGATATCGGTATGGCTTGATGTTGACGGGGTCTGACCCTACCTTGACTTCTATTGTATGCTCAATTTCCCTATTAGGTGGCATCTTCATAGGTAGGCCTTGAAATACTTTTTCATGCTTCCAAATCAGATATTGTATCTCTGGTGACTCTTCTCTGGTCATATTTGTAGATAACACTTGTAATTGGTGACACTGTACTACATAAGCATGTGCTCCTTTTCGACTCAGCTTCATTGTCTGAGATGATAATACAACTTGATTTTCTGGTGCTTGGAATCCATGTAGTTTGTACTTCTGACCTCCCCATTTGAATTCTATAAATTGTACTTGATGGTTGGAGGCATAAGTACCTAAGGTTCGTAGCCATTGGATACCTAAGACTACATCTACTCCTCCTAACGGTACCGTGAAGAACGAAGACTCTAAATTAAAGTCTTGAATCTGCAAATTGACCTTATGGCATTTCCCCACCTTTTCAATCTTCTTGCCATTAGCTACCATCACTTTCATGTTTGGTAAGGGAAATGACAAAATATTGAGTCTCTTTCCTATGGTTGTATCTAAAAAATTGTGTGTGCTACCAGAGTCGATGAGAACCACTACGTTGTTCTTATTTATGTGTCCTTTTAACTTTAAGGTCTGAGGTTGTGATATACCTATCATAGCAGATAGTAACACTTGTGGAATAATTCCGTCATCTAATTCTGGTGAGAATTCTAGGGCATCTTCTGCTTCTTCTATGACATAATCTTCACTATTTGAATCATTGGTTGCTTCACAATTATATAGGTTCTTTGGTTCTTTTCCTTTAGCACATCTATGTTTGGGGTCCCACTTCTCACCACAACGTTTACATTTACCCTCTTCTATCCTTTGCATTTCCACATTAGATTTTTCATCTTCACGACGATGTGGTGGACCATATCTTGTATTATTTGAGTCCACATACTGGGGTATCCTTTGTCTTGCATATGTTTTTTCCGCTTTTGACCAAAATATTGGTTCGAATTTCTTTTTGGGTGTTTTTGCTTTTCGTCTTATTACTTCTATTGATGTAATATCATGCATCTCAAGTTCTGCTTGTAAATGGGTTTTGAGTCCCGAGACATATGACTGAATTAGACGAGATTCTGATAACCCAGGTACTCGTGTTACAAATGTCTCCCATTCTTGAGTGTATTCGTCCACACTTCCTTTTTGTCGTAATTTGATGACTTTTGAAAATAACTCTTCTTCCTTTACACCTTGGAATCTTTTGAAGAATGCATCTTTAAATTTTCTCCAGCTAATGACGTGTGTTATCTTTTTCCACCACATATACCAATTATATGCTTCTCCTTCTATTTTCATGGATGTGTGCTGAAGCTTTTTGTCATCGTCATTGATGTCATATATCTCAAAGTATTCTTCTGCTTTATTTATCCATGCAGCATTGTTTTTTTCGTTTCCATCAAATTTAGGCATCTTGACTTTTTCCCTTCGCTGGTATGTTGCTAATGGTTGAGCGAAAAAGGGGTGTTGATTGGTAAAGGTATCCCAGAGTTGCTTGTTTGTAAGGGTTGTGTTACTCACTTCTTGGTGGTGTGCCACTGATTTTTTTGGGGATTCAACTTTGTCATGAGAGTCTATTGACTTTGTTGAATCTGATGAGATGTGTTCTTGATTCTCTTCATTTTCTTTTAGTAGTTGTTCGGGTGTACAATTTGCCCTTTTACACAGCATTTTCAACATTGTTAAGACCTCTCTATTGTCTACTTTTGTTTGGACATGGCAATTTTCCATCTTTAATTCTATTCAATTTTTCGTATCTTGAAGACTTCTGATTTCGTCTGCCTGATTTTTGATATCATGAGCCTGCCTCTCAAGCTTGATCTGGAATTCATCTAATCTTTTACTGACCTCATCGTGGTTGTTACTGATCTTATGCTTCACATCCAACAATTGTTTTTGGAAATCCACCATTGTCATTGCCGACATTGAGCGGGTTTGCGGGGGCGTGTATTTATCTGCCAGCTTAATTTTTTATCTTAATTATTATTTTTTTTTTTTTTAAATAATGAAATTATTAATATATAGTTTTCAAACTATATACTATTGTATATATAAATTATATATAATAATTATTTATATATAATTATTTAATATAATTTAGATTATATAATATAAATATAATAACGAAAAAGGAACAACGCGACGGTTTGACTGATCCTTGAGCAGATAACACCGTCGAGGAGGTTTAAGGAATGAGTCCGACCGTGGAATGCAATCACATGGTGTTTAGGGGAAAGCATAACAAGTGTGGGCAGTGTTGATATAGGAAAATTAACCAGTCAGTCGATTGTAGCTCGCTTAAGTTAAAATATGATCCTGAGATATCCGAAATATTAATTCTGATACCAATTGTTATTTCGATGTACTGATATCTATGGATGAATGGAAGTGGACAGAACAACGGAAGCGGTGTGGAGGAAGTCGATGGGGACAGGGATGGACGGCACGACGGGAAGCAGTAGATGTGGACCGATAACGAGTTTAAATTTTTTATTTATTTTTAAATAACAACCTTCAATTTGGTACAAGGTATGAATTTATTGGACGGAGTAAGTCTGGAGGTGTAGAGGATGGCGCAACGGGGAAATGGCAGTGGTAAAATAACGACATGTGGTCAGGGACAGCAGATAGTGGGCGTAGTGACAACAGACGGTGGGCGGAAAGGAATGCAGATGCGTGTGCAACAGATAGCTTGTAGAATGGACAGCAGCAGCGTGCGGAGAGTGTTGGAGTGGACGGGTATGGGTGGATAATGGTTTGTCAGAAGAGGAATTGGTGTGAGCAGTAGAACTGAACAACAAGCACAGTGAAAGTGGGGGATAACGAACCCGCTCTGATACCAATGAAGCAAAAAAACTTCTCGATATATATATATATAATATATATATATATATAATATATATATATATATATATTATATTATATATATTATATATATATATATTCTTATTAATAATGAATAGATAGATGATGATTGGTTACAATGGGGTTCCTAGCTTATATACCACCATGGGCACCCTTTGGGAAAGGGCATGATCTTATGATCGTTCCCTTTCATCTAACTAAACCTAAATTTAAATAATAAACCTAAAATTAACTAATTTTTTACATAACAATATGCGATTGCGATATATCGCATTGCAATATTGCATCGCAACTATGTAAGGGGTGATGTCAAAGACATGCTATATGCGACATGCAATAAAGCCGGACCCGAAAAGGTTTATGGATGCCAATATATATATTTTGAATTCTGATATGAAACCATTTGTCAGGTTTTCTGTGTATTTGGGGTTTTTCCGTTATAAACCCAAATACAAAGGAACCCCAAATATGACTTGCGATAGCGATATAAAAGCGGACCCGATGGAATTGTGGGGTGGATTCAATAATATTTGAAGTCTGATAGAAAGTATTTTGGTGGATTTTTCAGCGTTTCTGTGTATTTCTCTGTGTAAACAAAGAAACGATTTTTTGGGGATTTCAAACACACCAATGGTCCTTTCCGTTTAAAAACAGGTGGCTACCATACCTGAAGGCATTCCACAATGATTGTTTAATGCTCAGAGGGGATTTTAATGGACAGAGGTCGGGAGCTAGAGAGCCCGAAAGGGGAAATGAACAGACAAGTGCCAATAAGCTTAAAATCCACTCAATGTCAGAAACAGAGCAGACAATTGTTGAGATAGAGAGAAAACAGAAGACAGAGAGTGAGAGGAGAGTCTGTGTACTCAGAAAGAGTTGAGGGATTCAAGTAAAACCCTGTTGTTTGTCCCTGTCGTGTTGAGACTCGATTTGAGCTTACACTTGTAAAAATATTCTCTTGAAGACATAATAGAGAGGTCACCACTGAAAGTTGGACCAGGAGATGTAGCCCAAGAGTTTTGGGTGAACTCCTTGATTATTTGTTGTGTTGATGTGTGTGTGTCTGTTATGTTTCTCTAACTTCTCATTCTCTATATTATTCACAATATTTTCAATCTGTTGCATTAAGTAATATAGGCATTCCTACACATGAGTCTATAATAGCTTGACATTGATTTAAGATCACATTTCAGATCAAGTGGTATTAGATCTTTCGGTTTTGGTTTTGTTAAGGTTAGACAAGCTTGTGCTAGATTTTTGAATGCTAACTAGGTCAAAGATCAAACTAGGAGACGGAGAACTTGTTGAGGTAGGGATTGAAAGAGTCTATCCTTGGAGGAGAATGGAATAAGAAACTCCATTGGAATCAGAATCTCAGTTCATGGACAGTTTTATGGCCATGCAATCCATGGTGGAAGAGATGTATCGAGAAGTTAAGAAGGGTCGAGGTGAAAGCACTTCAACACCCAAACAAGACAAAGGAGTAGAGGAACCTTCTCTATTTGCCCCTGTAGAGGGCAAAGGGAAAGGGGAAATTCCTCCTCCCTCATCTCCTCCACCATCACCTTCATCATCGTCATCTCGTAGCCCTGATAAGAAAAAGAAGAAAACTTCTTTTGATAAAATTAGATGTGAAATCTGATTTGTCACTTTATGATGGAGAACTAAATTAAGAAAAGCTAGATAACTGGATAAGACAGATTGATGTATATTTCAGGGTGTAGAACATTGATTTAGAAAGGAGAAAGATTCAATTGGCTAGCCTTCGACTTGGAGGAACTGCACTAGTGTGGTGGGAAGGCAAGACACAAGCTGATCTGGAAAGACATGCTAAAATTCTTTCTACCTGGAATGAATTTGTTTCTGCCATTAAAAAAAAATTCTACCCTTTAGCTTATATGCAGCAGGCAATGATGAGTTGGCAAACTCTTCACCAATTAAAGGGTCAAAGTGTACAAAGTTATACCTAGGAATTTAGAAAGAAGATCTTTAACTCTAGGCATATCTCTAGACTCACCTGAAACTTTGTTGAAGTATATAGGTTTGTCTGCATAGCTATTTGAAGCATACCATTCTCATGTTTAATCCCAATAGCTTAGATAATGTATCAGTTCAAGCTACACATCTAGAAGCTAGAGGAAAGAATGTGAACCCAGAGGTTGGGGGATCATCTAAACACTTTGTAAGCAAGAACAATGAAAAGAAGAAACTGAAATGGAAGGAGAGGAAAACAAACACTGTACAGAAGGGCAAACCTTCCTACACTTATTGCAAGAAGGATGGACATGATGATGCACACTACTGGTATTTACATTCGAAGCTGAAACCTAATAAGTTCGGTGGTAAGAAGAAAAAGAATGTTGCTGCTATTCAGAAAGACTTGGGGTCAGACTCAAGTGATGAAACAATAGTCACAGCCACAGGTATAAAAGGTAAAAAATATGAAGCATCCAAAAGTAATTCTACACAATCTATTGATAATGAAGATAATGAGAGGAAAAGACATGAGATTTTTTGTATTAGAGTCATTTCCAAGCACCAAAAGATTGATACTTTATTTGATAGTGGATCACAAGTAAACTTGATTTCTGAAACAATTGTAAAGAAGTTGGGATTACCAACAAAACCTCACGAGATGCCATATCCATTAGGTTGGGTGTGTGATAAAACAATGCTACAAGTGAGAAGACAATGTAAACTTAGGTTTGCTATTGGGTCAACATTTGTAGATGAGGTTAAGTTAGATATAGTTCCATTGGATATATGTGGTATTATTTTGGGAAGTCCTTACTTGTATGATAGGAAAGCTATTTTCTATAGAGCTGAAAATAAATATCAACTCACTAAAGATGGAATGGAATATATTGTAAGAGCTCATAAACTCAAAAATAACTATTCTCTTATAAACTTAGGGCAGATGAAAAGAATTGTGAATTCATGTAAGCAATTTTTACTAATGGTTGTAAAGGAAACTAACACTGATAAAACCAATGTATTTGAAGGTTGTAATGCTAAACAAAAAATTGATTTAGTTAAAGTTGTTTCAGACTATGATATCCTATTTCAGGAACCTAAAGGTCTGCCATCCAAAAGGGAAATAGTACATGATATTTATGTGCAGCAAGATGCTCCATTACCTAACATCAGAATGTACAGGTTGTCCGCTTTAGAGAATGCAGAGATAAAGAAGTAGGTACAGGAGCTGCTTGATAAAGGATTCATAAGACCAAGCACATCACCATGTGGATCTCCAATCGTGTTGGTGAGAAAGCAAGATGGTTCGTGGAGAATGTGCATTGATTATAGAGCATTGAATAAAATAACGATCAGGAATCGTTATCCTCTTCCTCGTATTGATGATCTATTAGATCAGTTGAAAGAAGCGGTTTACTTTTCCAAGTTAGACTTGCGTAGTGGCTATCATCAGGTCAGAGTTGCAAAACAAGATGCATGGAAGACCGCTTTCAATACAAAGCAAGGGTTGTATGAATGGCTGGTTATGCCTTTTGGCTTAACTAATGCTCTTGCCACTTTCATGAGAGTTATGAATGATGTACTCAAACCTTTTATTGATGATTTTGTAATTGTATATATAGATGACATTCGTGTTTTCAGTAAGACTTGGGAAGACCATGTAAAGCATGTAAAGCAGACTTTAGATGTTTTAAAAAGAGAAAATATCTATGTGAAGCTGTCAAAATGTGAATTTGGCAAAAAAACTTTAAATTATGTGGGTCATATTGTAGGGGGTGGTGAATTGAAGATATATCCCTCTAAGGTTGAAGTCATTGTGAACTGGCCTGAACCCAAATCTACTATAGAGGTTAGGAGTTTCCTAGGAGCATCACTTTATTGGAGAAAGTTTATTACTAACTTTTCTTTGATTGCAGCTCCATTACATGCTTTAATAGGATTGAAAAAGGTGTTTCAGTGGGGAGGCAAATAGCAGAAAGCCTTCTACACCTTAAAAGAAAAAATTAGTACAACACTAGTACTAGCACTACCAGATCTTCAACGTCCATTTGAGATTGAAATAGATGCCAATGACTATGCCATGGGAGTAGTGTTGATGCAACATGGTAAACCCATATGCTATCATTCTAAGACATTTAATTATGCAGTAGTTAATTATCCCACATATGATAAAGAATTGTATGCATTAGTACAGAGTGTGAAAAAGAAGGGCATACACAATAAGGTTGCAGTTATGTTATCAAGACCAATCATAAATGCATCTACTATACTTAAGCATAACTTTGTAATGCATGAAAGTTACATTGAATAATATGCTCAAGATGTAGATTTTAAAGATGTATATGAAACTTTAAGTCATGGCAAGCAAGTAGAAGAAATGGATTATTATGTTAAGGACCAAATCTGAAAGAGTCTGTCTACTCAGAAAGACTTGAGGGATTCAAGTAAAACCCTATTGTTTGTCCCTATTGTGTTGAGACTCGGTTTGAGCTCACACTTGTAAAAATCTACTCTTGAAGACATAATAGAGAGGTCACCACTGAAAGTTGGACTAGGAGACGTAGCCTAAGAGTTTTGAGTGAACTCCTTGATTATTTGTTGTGTTGATATACGTGTGTGTGTGTTATGTTTCTCTAACTGCTCATTTTCTATATTATTCGCAATATTTTCTATCCATTGCACTAAGTAATATAGGCATTCCTGCACATGAGTCTGTAATACCTTGACATTGATTTAAGATCACATTTCAGATCAATAAATAGCTTGCTTGAGATGCATCCGTAAAAATACCCAATACATCAAAACTTCTTTCACTGTGATGTTGATCTTATTGTTGTTTCTGTGGGTTTTAACCCTGTATAGAAATTACCTGCATACGAATTCTAAAACAAAGAAAATAAACAATGCGAGAGCATAACACATAAAACACATATGTACAGAGATTTTCCCCTGGATCCCGAAACCGGGACTACTAGCTTGATTTTTCATTATGTTCCTTTCAATGTTACAATACATATTTATACATGCCAAAGCATCCAATACCATGGACTGAAAACCATCGCGTCC
>APFE031654988.1:1377-16981 GCA_000404065.3 Pinus taeda
AAAATAACAATAGAGGGATTCTATGGGGCACAGTAATAACAATATGGGGGCAATAGGGGCACAACAATATTAATAAGGGGTACAACTACAATAGTAATGGGGCAATCACTAGTATTATAGGGACCCAACAACCATTCCTAGAGATCAGGGCATGGTTGAATTCGCCCTGTATTTTAACATAAGTGTATCTAGAAACTGCTACTTTTCCCTTCATGAAAAGCCTCTGTCATGGAAATCCATTTTGGGTTCCCTTAGCATGCCCTGTTCTGCTGATTGAACTCTTGGGCTTGGGATTGTGCTTAATTGGCATATAAATAGTTGTTTTTGGTTATAGTCTGAGTACATAACTATGTTAGTTCACCGAGTATTGCATATGTGGTCGGATCTCATCAAGAAGGCGAAGGATGGAGGGTTGGACGTCATGCAGAATTTTATGTGTTTAGGAATATGTAGGAGCCATTGCCTGGAAATGTAAGACCTATTTTGATACATTTGGACATTCTCGATATGCTAAGGTAGAACTTGGCGACCTGCTTTCCATTAACGATTGTGGTAAGGCAGATTTCAGTAATGACGTGTTTTTCAGACCATTACTGATATTTATTTCTTAGTATAGTAGTGGAATGGTAATCACATTGAGCCATTGCCTTGCAATTTAAGGGCTCTCATGGCGAACCTCAACATTCTTGAAATGTAGTAACTAGTGGTCGAATTTCGACAGATTGTTATGCTAAAGCAGATTGTAGTAATGATGTACTGGTAGACTACTATTGGGATATTTTAAAAAGTTGAATAATAGTCACATTTCATTTTGTTTCTTGCCTGTAGGAAAAGAGTTTCCGACAATGGTCTAAGATCATTCTCCTTTTTCATTGAATCTTACAATCCCCATCATATGCTTGTAGAAGATTGTTATGTAAAGAGTTCATCTTCTCAAGTAAGGGTTAGAATTGTTCTCAAAGTTAAAATTTATGTAACACTGATGAAATATTTGGATTGCAACTCCTATTGTAGTGTTCAAATTGTAATTTTTGAAGGCATCAAGACCTACCAGTTGACATACAACTACTTGATTATAGTGTTCACCATGTTCATCTGGGAACCACCGTTGGACTGAGAGCCACTTGCCCCAGAATGAGGTGGCATTGTTTCCGCGACATATGCACTCTCGAGGTTGCATAAAGATATAGATAATGTGGAATTCAATGCCAAATCAGTTAGTTATTGGTATGACAAAATAATTGAAGTCACTCAAGAGCATGTCCAAGGCTAATTGCAGTAGTCATATTTGCGATGTTTATCCAATGCCTTCATAGTCATAATGGTTATTAGTTCAACATTAAGTTTCTAAACATTTGCAATAAAATTTGTGTCTCATTCATTCCGTCAGGAAAAAGAGTCTTAAATGAACATTGTATAAGCTTAAATCTAGCTTGACGTTGTAAATGCAAGCAACAAGGAATTGCATTTCATACATTTATATTTGGACACTTGGATATGTCAAGGCATGTCTGTCTTATACAACTCTTTAGCTATTCTTTTATACTTATTATTAATGATGCATCTGAAGTGTATATAATCCTTGAAAAACTACTTTTCACAGTCTAATCAGGGTAAATCTTAGTAGTGTGGTGGATTGACGATATGGCACTTTATTTTTGAGTTAAAGAGTATAGAAATGTCTTTGGGATGTGACTAAGATTTTGTTGCAGGCTTTGAAGGTATAAATCCTTTTGATATATCTTTCATTTTTTTCTAATTATACATCTTGCTTCTATTGTTGTAACTTACTATTGTAGTACAATTTTGATGGAAGATTAGATCTTGTGAAGTTTGTGAAGCTTGCCCAGGAGACAAGACTTATGTTTATCTTATCATTGGCCCTTATGTCTGTGCGGAATGGAATTTCGGGTATCTTTCCTTTTGAATGATTTTCTGCAATGTCCTCTCTACTCAAGATCTACTAGGTATTTATAGCATGGGACACAAATCTTTTAATATATCTGCAGAGGCTTCCAGTTTGGTTAAAATATGTTCCTGGCATCAGTTTCTGGTCAGATAATGAACCTTTCAAGGTTGACCTATATGAATAACCTTATGTTTCCTTTAAATTCTAATGTTCATTTTAATGAGATGAAACACTGTGATTAGTAATGTCCTCTAAACTGTGAGCGTCAGTGAGTCACATACTTTCAAATAACATATAATTTATGTTACATTTTATGAATGTCTGTTTTGTTTTCTTACAGAATGCAATGGAAGGTTTCACGAAAAAAAATCAACATGATGAAAAGTGAAGGGTTGTTTGAATCGTAAGGTGGACCAATTATTATGACCCAAGTATGCTTTGATCCCTCCTAGTAAAATGTGTTAAATTTTGATTGGTAGTCATTTGATTGATTCATTAAATTTTCATAAATGAGTGATCTGGCATGGATAGTTTGAACTTTGTATATGCTCATGGTTTGAATGTTTAATATTATGACCAAGGACAAAGTATTCTTACAAGCAAAAAATAAGTATAAACCTGAAGAATGGAGTATAGCTATGTCGGAGTGCAATATATGAATTGGGTTGCTCAGATGGCTATGGGAATGGATATAGGTGTACCGTGGGTTATGTGCAAACAAGATGATGCACCAAACCCTATGGTAAGCTTTGTTATCAATAGCCACTTATATGTTTATATCATAATATCTTCATCTACGAACTTGGTAGCCCCTGTCTCTGGATGAACTTGTCAAATTGTATTATTGTATTATTGTATGAAAATGTTGCATTAGTTAAATCAATTGTTAGCTTTGCATATTCACTCTGTCTAAAGAGGCCTTTGATTGATTGTTGGTGCTGCAATATCTGTTCTATTAACTATTTTAGGGGAAGACCTGATCACATGTAGTTTATATTAATAAGATGTCTGTCATTTTCCATTTTGATGGATCACTACTTTTGAGTGTATTGAAAGAGGAATAGCTGCCATGTAATAGATTGTGGGGTTTCCAGGGTCTTGTTTTATGTTTTTCTTTTTCTTGTAATAATCCATGTAGTGATATCTGAGCCTCCATTGTTTTACCTTATTTCTTGTTTAATTTTGTAACAGATAAACACTTGCAATAGTTTCTATTGTGACAACTTTGTACCTAACAAGCCTTACAAGCCAACAATGTGGACAAAAGTCTGGAGTGGCTGGTACTGGGATTATTTTGAACTTTCTTTCATCTGATCGAATAACAACTTTGATTACTTCACATTCAAATTAATTTTGAAATGCATGCTAAAATAAACTGACATCATGAAGATTCTACGCTTTGTAGTAATTTTTTTTTTGCAACAAATTGAAAAATGCAGATATGCAACAATGTTTATAGTCAATGGTAAATGTATGCACATATAGTAATCTGAAACATTGTCTCTGGTTTTCTAGGTACACTGAATTTGGAGGTGTATCTCCTCAGAGACTGGTGGAATATCTGGCCTTTGTAGTTACTCACTTTTTAGTGAAGGGTGGTTCTTTTGTAAACTACTACATGGTAGGATTTGCACATTAACAATTGGATCACCCTAGCATGTGACATTCATACACAAAAGTTTTGACTAAATTATGTATGATTCTTATTTGTTTCTATTGCAGTACCATGGAGGAACAAATTTTGGTTGTACAACAAGAGGGCCTTTCATTCAACCTCTTATGACTATGATGCACCCATAAATGAATATGGTATGTTATATCTTGGATGTGATATATTTTCTGCAATTTTCACTTGAATTTGTCTCACAATATTGCAAAATTGAGATAAGTTTTTTCAAGAATTGAATTTCATCCTCGGGAAATCTATCAGGTTATATATTTATTTGGCAAGGGAATTGACCTAATATTGGCTTGCAACCATATGCAACAAACTGACCAACACTAGAGATCCCATCCCCCACTGCAGTTTTGTGCACTTCTGTAAAGCCATTTGCACTACGATCATTCTTCTGCAAAGCTTTAGACTGGGTTACATGTTATGTCCAGAAAACCAGGAGAAAATAAGGGCTTTGCTTTTATGGTGATTCATGTTTGTCTCTTGGCTACTTCACATGAAGCAAGAGCTATTGTCACGACTCAGGGACCCATGGCAAGCTCAGTAAAGACAAGAGTCACCACCTTTGACCCATCTACTGGGGTGCAAGAATTTCCATGTGAAGAAACATCTAAATGAGTTCTAGAGTCCACATCAAACTGAGAAGCTGAAGTCACCAACTTGGAACCATCAACATGCAAATAACATTCTTTAAATGAGGAATATTATCCACTTGATGTAAATGAATGATTGTTATCATATTGAGATGAAATAGAACCAGTCATAGGAGACAAACTTGTAGGTCTATTAAAAAAAACTAGAGTAAATATAGTCTTCGGTTTTACAACTTTCTTTTCTCGTGTACTGATCGGTTTACCATTATTGTAGGTGGTGACAATTTTGGCAGAATCTAGTGGACTAACAAAAAGTTCATTAGTAGAAGTAGAACCTTCTAACATTGCAGCCTATGCATGGATGAAATCCTAAACTCTAAGAGAATATTTGGGTATGGAATATTGTTTTATAATTTAAGATTTTATTAATTATAATTTTTTTCTAGATTTGATTGATTTTCTCTAAATTTCTTTAAAAACGTGACAAATTCCGACATTATAATGATATAAGATCAATGGATGAAAGCCAAAACTCTAAGAGAATATTTGGATATGGAATATTGTTTTATAATTTAAGATTTTGTTAGTTATAAAAAAACATCTAGATTTGATTGATTTTCTCCAAATTTCTTTAAAAATGTGACAACTTCCAACGTTATAATGATATGAGATCAATATCATAACAAACATATTAAAGAGGATATTCTTTTCTTCCCAAAATCATAGATTTATTTTCCCACAATTGTTCTCAAGTCCAAAATAGAGATTTCAATCTCCATTAATCATTCTTTCCATATTATAGTTCAAAATTGAGCTTGTCATATATGTGAACTTCAATATATTTGTCCAAGAGAATTTCCTCCATGATTTTATTGTTATACAAAAACTTAGTGTTGTGGATGTGCATAGATTTGTTGATCATCTTGTCAATTCACTAACATTACAAAACTAGATTAAAAAATATTTAAGAATTCTTAGTTGTTTTTCAAAATTGGAGGGGATCATTTCTAAATAAATAATCCCATATTCATAAAGAAGAATGATAATTATTCTACTGAAGGTAGCTTCAACAAAACAAAAAATCAATTTATTTGTTCCACATGCTTCTATGAAAATCATAAGAGTAATCAAGTAGTTTAAAGTTAGATGATAGCTTTAAACACTGACTTGACCTTTATCCTCTTTGTGACTTTCCAACCAAAGTAGTATTCTCAACACTAATATCATACACATTGACCAAAAGAGAGATAGTCATGTGATTTGATTATTAGATAGGGTTTTCTAGTGACATTTTAATAAAAAGATAACCCCATCTATTCTATACCATGATCCACCAAGTCCTTTACATGAAAGACATACTGCCCAAAAAAGGAGGCATTTAGCATCTCAACGTGCACAACAACATCATAAATCTTGTATATACGCAAACCATTTCCCTTTCCATTCATGTAAGGCGACAAATTCAACGTTTCAGTTAATGTTACCCTCTTGTTCAACTTGCCAAACCTCCTTGACTTAATCTTCATAAAATATTATTGTAAGAACTAAAGAGTAAAGTCCATAAAAAAAGTCATGAATTGTACTAACCATGATAACATTAGGAGAATGTGCAAATATGGATTATGTTATGGTGGAAAATAGAATCTGGAATCGTTTCGGTGCAATTGTAAGAATATTAGGAGCCTGATGGACAATAAGTTGTTTCAATGCCTTCACGTAAGCATCACATTTGCAATCATAGTAAGGTAATAATCATTACCATTTTTCAATTAATAAAAGGATTTGCATACCTTTCTTAGTGTCATAATCACAGTTGTAGGGGAAAATATCATACTATCAATTCATAAAGGGTTGTTCATAGAAAAAAACCTCAATGATAGAATAAGGTGAAGTTTTACAAAATGGCCTAATTTGTAAAACTAAGCCTTGTTAACTAAGCCATGTATCATGTGTGTTTACTGACAAAAGGAATTGCACATATTTCATACATCTCAAACCTCTTGCAGTGAAATACTAAGCATCCATGAAAACATGCAACATCCAAGTGCTCCACTTTACCCTACGACAGGGAAAGGACAATGGATGGTTTATGGAAATAAACTATGTTCCTAGGCAGAAACAGGGCAATGGTTTAATTAAAGCTTTGATTAATAAGTTTGAAGGGTACTTAACAAAAGGAATTTCATTAGGTTTGGCTATAGTTCAAGCCTTCGAAGGTAACAAATGTCAAATGCCTATGCAATTTTGAATATTTATAGATATAAAGTGACATCCTCTAAAACATAACGAATGAATCACACTCATTATTGCAGTTCTGCAATTAGGATTTTCTTCTACACACTCTGGTAAACATAAAATAGAGAAGTTTCTCCTACTTTCTTAAAGGATGATAAGCAAGACAAAACTGACTTAGATGTTGCCAATTCAGGCGGATGTATATTATGCAATAGCTGGAAACTGTGTTGCTGCCTTTCTTGTAAATTAGAATTCAAATAATGTTGGAAGAGTCATCTTTAATGGTCAACCCTATAAAATAGCTATGTGGTCCATTAGCATTCTTCCTAATTGCAGAAATGTGGTTTTCAATACTGCAAATATGATAACCTTGAGTTATTAGAGTTGTGATTTTAGCCCCCTTTTTTTTTCTCTATCTCAAAGTATTGAGGCTCATGCAACTTGTTAAAGTTGATGCACAAACTTATCTCGATGTTGATCACTTTTGTTGCAAGCTGTTTATTCTAATTTGAGCATAAATTATCAAAATGTAAGTATAGAATCTAGACTCAGTTTACAATAACTGCTTTATGCACCAAACAATTAATCAAGTTACCCACTGGTCCAGTTGATAGTAGATGAAAGAATGTGTGTCTAATATCTTAGAGAGCAGTTGATAATAAAACAAAAAATATGCATTTTGTTTTTGTTATGGTTTTGTTGATGCCTAGCTTGCATATGTGTATATTGTAGCATGTCACATGCTTGATATTGTATTAAATTATTAGTAGATTGGGTATCGTGTGTGATAAATTTTGTGGAAATTGTTCTATTTTCTAATTCAACATTTTATGTTGGTGTCTAACATTAAGCTTTCTAGTTCAATGCACTACTTTTCTACCTTGGATAATGAGATGTGTTTGACCTCTCTTTTACCAAATCTACATGCACATGTTACTATAGAATCTACTTAAAATATGATTCTCTCGTTGTAATATGTTGACATACAAACATCACAAATGAAAATGGAACTGGTTGGAGGGTTTGCTTGGGAATCCATTGATGAAAATATTGCCTCTTTTGAAGAGAATTCCATCACTGCAGTGGGTTTGGCGAAGCAGATAAACATTACAAGAGATAATACTGATTACTTGTGGTACATAACAAGGTGAGACACCATAGTTTCCTTACCCTATTTTCTCATTGAAGTTTTTCCTTGATTGATTCCAATTAGTGTGGTTAGAGTTGAAAATTTTAGTGGATTGTCCTTATGAAAGAGCTTACTTAGATTTGAAATTTGTAGATTTTTTAATTTGAACTTTCAAATTGTATGTTAATATTGTTACTTTTGATTATTCGTGGGTTGCTACCTTCTTTGTTAAGATTGATATATGTATCTAATGTTTGGCATCTTTCTCCTTTCCTATATTGAATTATCTCTTGCTCATTTATCATACTTGTACTGGCCCATGCATTGAATGTGTGTGAAACTCGAAATAAAAAAATACTCAGACCTCATAATTGGGAGAAGAGGAGTACTAAAATGAATCATTGGATTTATAAATTTGTTGTTGCCTTCCCATGTAATTATACCATTTTATAGTTTGTCTTAAATATATGTTATTTATCCTCATTTCAATTGTATCGATGTTGTGGTTTTCAACATGTTGCCTATATAAAATTGACAAGAAGGGTATCTGATGATGCTTAGTTCATTAGGCTTTGATTTAAATGTAAAGTTTTAATTCATAGGCATGCATTCCTAGACACTAATTAAATCATGTCTTGAGGAATGTGGAAGTTGATGAAGATGAACCCTTTATAAAGAATGGTGGTCCCCCAATCCTTACTATACAGTTAACAAGCGTTGCATTACATGTCTTCATAAATGGTGATCTTGCAGGCATTTTCTTATTTAGCATTAAAATGCTAAATTATACACTTTTCAACATGTTGTTGTGCCAAGTTTCATACCATCAAATAATTGGAAATTCTAGTTTATGATAGTGATGCTTTTTCCTAGAATAAATCAAGAGTATAGAGAACATAGAGCTATACTTCTTCCAGGGTTCTGCAAATTGGATTTAAAGTTTTCTTGGATGCTTTCACGGAGTGAGTATGGAAGGAGGGAGGACCCAAAAGTGACATTTTCATCTGGGGTCAATTTAAATGTTGGAACAAACAAAATTTCTCTCTTTAGTATAATTGTTGGTCTACATGTTGGCTTCAAAACCTTTTAACTTGTTGCTTATGTTCCATGCATTTTATTTTTTTGTTGGGTAGATTTCAAACAACTGAAATATACCCATGTCTATAAGTTGTAGCTTCCTCCCTGTTAACATGCAATATTTATTCAGAATAACAATGAGCTATTGGAGTTTGAGTTAGTTTGTTCCCCTTGTTGTGTTGATTGAATTGCTATCACTATTTGAAAGAAATCATTTGAAACATTTTATATACATCAATGGTAAACTTTAGTTTGAACATATTATTGCTTCACTTTCATATCAACTTCAAAAGAACAACAATGAAGCTCCCCATTTTGACCATCGATGGGAAATTTGTGGCAATGACTATGTGCACTGTGAAATCCTCATGGGACCCTTTGAATGCTAATTAGTTGAGTTTTCACGGGGTGTTCAGATGCTCGCTCTCAACCTTTCAAATTCCAAATTAGCCAAATGGGTGATTGGTTGAGCTATTTCCATTCCTTTCTTGAATTGCATCATTCTCCAGGGAAAATTTCTCTCATAGCATTATTTGTAGTCGGTGTAGAATATGGAGCGAGATTGGGATTCATGTTTACAAGTGATCACATTTTTTTTCGTTTGATGGCTAGTGTTCTCTTATAAGTAGTTTGAGTTGCTTCCATGATCATAGGCAACCTTTGCTTAAACTTGTGTGACAGTTAATGTATTAATTCATACACTACCCTATTTACATTAATGAATAAATTTTTTAGCTTAAAAGTACATGGCGTTTTAATACCAAGGCCAAACTCGTTACACCAAGAGCTATAAAGACAAAATAATTGACACTATAAACTTAGAACTCCAGGAATGTGCAAGGAATTTGAAACAGTTCCAGTTCACTTCATGAAAATTTATTTATGTTGTTTCATCTTTTATTAATATTTGATGCATTTAGATCAATTTCTTTATGCTAAGGATAAAACTGTGAAACAATGTTTGTTTAACTTAGAGTTGCAGAGAAAAATGGCTTGTCAACAAGATGGATGTCACTTTTCTTGTCTGAGAAGATAAATTTATCTTATTTGAATATAAGATAAAACTGTAAAACAAAGCTTGTTTATTTTAGAGGTGTGGAGACAAAATGACCTGCCATCATCATGGACATTACTTATCTTCTCTTCAAAGGAGATATATTTGTCTAATTTGAATAAAGGTGTCTCTACTAATATTACATTTAGGAAGATGTAACATTATTAGGTGGTTGTGTGCTCAATTCTATTACATTATATTACATGAAACACAACAATAGTTTTTTTCTTTTTCTTTTTTCGCATTCATAATCAATAGAATCAAAGCTTTACTCCTATTTTTAGTTTTGAATAAATAGTGTGAGTTTTTAAAACTGAAAAAAATTATAATAAAAATTATTAATTCAAAATTATGGTCAATAAATTTGACTTTACAAAGTTTTATTATTTAGTGAAAGATTCGCCAAGATCTTACAAGATTTTATAATTCAGTAAAAGGTTCGCCATGATTTTACAAGATAATATAATCTGGTGAGAGATTCACAAGAAAATTTATATATACATATGATATTATTGATAAAATCACCTTTCATTTTTCCTATATATCATGGGGATTCACCCATTTATTATACATATAAATTTAGGGGGGTTCTTAAAAGTTTCCCTGGTTAAGCTTGTCAGGATTGCCACCCATCTAGCAAGTGGGTGAGGAGACTTAGGTGTGTGTGATCTTTACCAAAGTCGGACGCGATTGTTGTGGAATTGATTAAGGTAAATTGATCTCCCTAAGTATTGGATGCAAGTGTTCTAACACTTGATTACTGAGGATCAAGTTGGGTGAGGGTGAGTTAGAGGGCATAGGGTGTGTGTGATATTTACCAAGGTCATTTATGACTGCCATGGACTTGGTTATGGTAAATTGATCTCCCTTATTGTCGTGTGGATCATTCTTCTTCTTCTATGGATCGAGTCATCATTGTTCAGATGAGATGAGATGACATAAGCTTCTCTTATGTTGAGACATGTACATTTGAGATGAGACTTATGGTCCAATAGAAAATTCCTCCCTAGCTGAGAGGGAGTGTTAAAATTTGGGTAGCTTTGGGATGGTTTTTCCCAAGATAAATCCAATTTTCCCAAAGGGAAACCACTCTGCCCCAAGAAGAAATTAAATGGAAATTATCATATCATCTTGTGCAAATCGGCTTGTCACCTTATCATTATTGTTGGTAAAATCCTCATGTCGGCTCAAGTAATTATGTGGCAAATAAATAGATGAAAAAATAATTTATTCAAGTCAACTCCAAGTTATTATTATGGCACAAGTTCAGGTCGGATCCATTATTGGTGGCACCCTTTCACCTAATCAAATGCCTATATATT
Source organism: Pinus taeda (assembly GCA_000404065.3). Classification (NCBI taxonomy): domain Eukaryota; kingdom Viridiplantae; phylum Streptophyta; class Pinopsida; order Pinales; family Pinaceae; genus Pinus; species Pinus taeda. Next base: position 12,372 of record APFE031654988.1, read on the forward strand.
AGTTCACCTTTTGGCTCATTTGAAACACATCAAGTGCATCACATGAAAGCTTAAAAACTTATGAGGTAGTTGTAGCCTTGAGAGCCCTAACCAAAGTGGAGAGAAGAAGGTTTTCACATATTTTCTTGTGATTGGTCTAATCCAAGATAGGTAGCTTGTTGGACGAGTTGGAAGGGACAATTATGTGCATGTTTTGGTTATGTATTTCTCTTGATAATAGGGTCAAAATTTCTATGTATGTTCCAGGGGGGTTGATCTAAGCCAAGATAGGTAGCTTGTTGGACGAGTTGGAAGGGACAATTAAGTGCATGCTTTGGTTATGTATTTCTCTTGATAATAGGGTCAAAGTTTCTATGTATGTTCCAGGGGGGTTGAGCCCTCAACACAAGAAAATATGAGTTCATCCCACCTTGGAGCATACCCATGATTAGGGCTCGATATCCCTAGTAGGACAACAAAAGAGATCATGACTAAAGGAGAAGGGTTTGCACAAGTATTGAAGTGGTTTGGAAGCCGAGTTGTAGGGCTAACATACAACTGTATAGGTGCCCTAATCAGAGTCAAAACTTCAGAGCTAAAGTGTGCACATGGATGAGTTTTTTATGGGAATAGGTTAATGTCCTAGAAGGCATGTAATTCTCTTCTTAAGTTGTTGACTTGCAAGGTAGTGTAGGTCTAGGTTGGACAAGTTTGTAACATCTTGTGTATAATGGTGGAGGGATTTTAGAGAGCAGTTAGGAGAACCCTAGTACAATCAGAAATAGGAAGATTTTTCACTATGTGTGGGAAATCTTGTGGAGCCCTAAGGGTTGACTTTGGAGGAGCTAACAGGGAGCTAAGAGGGCTAGTTATTAATCCCTAATTCATTGAGTTGTAGAGAGGTCATCTTTAGTGATAAGAGGGAAACCTCCAAGTCCTAATTTTGTCATCTTTGGAGCAGCAGTGTGGTAGAAGTGGGCAATGTTGTGAAGTCCCTATGTGCTAAGAAGGAGCAACTTTGTGATAAGGATTTATATGTGCCCTAATGATCCGGATTTAAACAGGAACGCAACAAATTATAGATATAACCATAAATACAAGGATGCAGTAGAAATAACACTTCATTTCATTAATATCAAACACTGAAATATGCTTACAAACATAATGGAAATAAGACTAGCTCGGGCAATGGTAACTTATCTCTGAGAAGAGATGTGGTGGCTACATGCCTCTGAACTGCGTTTCAATGAGGCTCAAGGGCCTTTTTATTATTGAACAATAAAAACAAACCCTAAACAACGAAAACCCTAACCCGAGGAGATGTAACACCAAGAGTTTATGGGCCCCGTTGGGGTGAGTTGGACAACCAACTACTCGGGGTCACAACTTTGTCATATTATCTCTGTTTGACGCACATGATAACCCGTTGGAAAGATCTCTCCGAGGACTACGACGGAAAAGACAATTTTAGACAGAAATTCGTTGGTGGTAGATTGCCAAAAAAAACGTCATTTAGGGCCTCAAAACAGCTTCGTAAGTTTAGGACCCAAAAAACTGCTATAAATAGTAAACTGTACTACAATTAAGGAAACTGAAAAACTGAAAGAAACAATGGTGGGGGTCCAAGTGGAATTGGCAGGTGGCCACCAATATCCACTTGGATCACCTAATCTTATGTGATTGGACAATAATGCATGGCAGTGATACGTGTTCTTACGATTCTCCTGTATGGCAGTGATACTTATGACATAAAAAGTGACAATGATATGACCGTGATACATAACAATGACACGTGTTGCTATGGTAGTAACATGTATGCTACTTGAGATAGAGATATATGCTACTTATGAAAATTATATGGAGGCATCCCTTATGGTTTCACCTGTTTATCACTAGGAGACCTATCAGAGGTCTTGTGGAGGGATTATGAATGCCTCCTTGATAGTCTTGTCTGCTGCCATCTCATGAGGATCTTGTATGATCCAGGGTTTGCCCTAGGAGGTCTAATGTGATTGATGTTGAAAGACTTGTGTCTCATTATAAGTATACTATTGGATTGTATCTCAGTTGGAAATTTGATGAATATATAAGAAGAAGAAGAATTGATTATGGGTTTTCCCCTGGTCTCTGACAAAAAATCCTAGTGTCTCTATTGCATAGGCTTTTCTTCTAATGTTCCTTGTTGTTTTGTTGCATTGTTAATGTTAATTTTCTCTATATGTAATTTCTTCTGATGATACGGGTGAATGTAATGTGAAAATATTGAAAATATTTTAAAATGCAATTATCTACAACATAGAACTATCTAGCTCTTATAACTTTAACAAAAGTGTCATTGCTGCATATTTTAAAACTAACGTTGAGGTCCACCTCTATAAAAGAATGATGATAATATTCAAAATGATCTTCACCTATGTTTTCGTTAATCGTTGTCTCCCACGATCCTACTGAAGGCATGTTTTAGATAAGTGATCCATATTCTAATCTTGCTCCCTATAGATATGACAACAAGAGAAAATTTCAAATGTGTATTTGATTGAGCTGAGAGGCTCCTTCTAGAATCCAGTATGAAGGAGATGTGTAATTTTGTCTGTGCTCAACTTGCAGTTGGAACATGTCCCTTTAAAAAATATTTTGAATAAAAAAACACTATCAGCTATAATAAAAACATAAATAATTATACACATTTGGTTAGTTTTAATTAAAAGCATTATACAACATCAATAATTCCATTCTCATTGTGCTCACTTGGTTTGTTGTTAATAATACAATCCAATACGAAAAAGATGTTGTAAAAATATTTCACTTTCACTCTTGGAGTTATAAATAAAGTATTTTGATGTCTATGTTAAATGTTATAAATAAAATATTTCGATGTCTATGTGTGTGTATTAATGTTGACCTTGGTAAAAATATCTCAAAGCTCAAAAGAAAAAAGTAATTAAATTTACTTCTTAAAAAGAGGGAAATGTGTAATTCATTCAAATTTTAATATAAAAATTAATATTAATAAATTATTTAAAAACGCAATTTAAATAATGAAAAATTACACATGGTCTATATATAGAGAAAGAGACCAAAAATCACTATAGGTCAATCTTAATCCCGGATTTATCAAGCACTAAACGGGGCATGTAAATATTTCTTCAAGTTTCGAATTCTAAAAATAGGTTTGCATATAATGAGATTTGATCCCTCTCGACTCTTGGTACATTTGTGGTTAAGTTGGATCTATACTAGTATGTAATACCTCCTCAACTAAAAGTAAAGGATGATGGTTGTGACACCTTTGAGCCCCTTTGATCCCAATGATTGCAATCAAAGACTCCCCAAACGCCTGAAGAGAAGGACAACCTTTTTCCTTGGTGAAAAGAAGTAGTTTCTTAAGTGGCATGAGTTCAGCGTAATTATTTGAGCCCCTTCCGAAACCCATTTCTAAGGTGAAAACATGGTTCTCAGATAAGTAAAACACTGCCCCCCATGCATCTTATTTCCTCCCCTTCAAATGCCCCATCAAAAAAATCCCACTGTCTCAACTTGTCTACTTCTTCTACAATTACCTCTCTAACAACTAGGGGTCTATCTTTTTGGGGTAGACTGGAGAAAATTGCAAGGCATTGTGCCACCGATTAGTTTGGACATGAATGAGCATTCTAGAAAATGGCCTTGTTCCTTGATAACTAATTTCCCCAACATAAGAATAGATGCACCACCTTGAACTTTTTAACTACTCTATTTTCGATCGAGGCTTGTCATGCCTCCAATAGTCTCTCTCTGTGCTAGGAACTTGGTAACAGAAGCTTGTTGCAGTAAAAAATCCATATGTACTTTGTGAAGCAACATTCAATGAACACGTGATAAATTGTTTTATTCTCAGCCTTACAAATAATACACCAACCCTGACCTTCTATTTTCTATAGATTATCCCAGGTCAACACCTTGTTCTCTAACAAGCACCACATCAACAACTAAGATTTAGTTGGTATTTTATCTTCCACAACAGTTTCCAGGACCAACTGGTGAGCCCCAGTATTGTAGCAATAATGCTACAACTCCTGGGGCTTCCGGCTCTTAATTTTATCAACTCGGTAGTTCGTACAAACTTGGAAGCGGCGGTGCTATATGCACAAGTACTAGCTCTTGTCGCAGCTGTCACTTGGTCAGCTGGCACAAGTCCGCTAGGTCTCAAGCCAACTTCTATAGGCTCACAGAAGAAGCTTTATCAATGATGGACGAAAGCTAGCTCAAAGAAGACTAATTTACTTGACAAAAATGAACTGAAAGCAAATCAAAGCATGTAAACCTAGGAAACCCTAATTTAACTAGTCTAGCCTCTATAATGCAAATGACGTGAAGGAAACTTCTACCAATGCTGCTACTACCTTTAATAAGTGAAAATGCATGGATCTAAACTACTTGCATCATAAAAGACATGTTTTTGTACTTTTTCATTAAGTGGGTGGAATGATTGTGATTTTGTGCTTATCAGGGTTTGGTTGTGCAGATGGGATGGAGAAGGAAGGAAAACGTGGGACAGGTTGGGGAGGCTAGGAGAGGTCCCTAGGGATCCTTAGCATCCATCCACAGAGGTTCCTCACGTTCAGAAGCTCAGCAACCGAGTGAGTGGCCTC
>APFE031654988.1:42858-58665 GCA_000404065.3 Pinus taeda
CACTTTCTTCGGGAACAAGTGTTGGAACAAAAGGTCAAATTGGAGTATGTTCCTTTTAAGGAACAAGTTGCTGACATTTTCACCAAACCACTTCCCAGGGAAACTTTTGAATATCTCAGACAGAAGCTGGGAGTTATGAATATATCCTCTTGCTGTTAAATATTCAGAGAAAATTGGGTGTACGCGTGATGGATAAGGAGTATCCGCGTACATACGCCGGTCGGTACAGAGACAGTCGCGTATATGAAAGTTTGTTGGTTATCAAAAGGAGCAGGCTCTGGTTGAAGATATTTTGATAAGGGTATGACAGAGACCTTTCGGCACAGGTTCAGGGGGAGCAGATAATCTTCTAATTATGCATTGTTGGCATTAGTTTAGAAGCTTTTGGTTCTAGTCCATAGCTGTTGTTGATTCCAGGTAGAACAAAGACAGAAGATGAACAGAAGGACATATTGGTTGCTGTCAGTTGCTGCTACTATCAGTTGTTGATAATTCGTCTCTATGTCATGTATCTCTTTCTTATATGGTGATGGATGTATGTACTAATTGGTATTATGGTGATAGGACGGTCTCGGTTCTTCTTGCCTACAGTCAGGGGGAGCATAGTCAGCACAGAACATTTTAGCATATACTCAGGGGGAGCACAACCCTTTGCCCTTGATGACAAAGGGGGAGAATGATCTTGGATCTTGGTGTTGCCATCAAGTCCAAAGGGGGAGATTGTTGGCATTATGGCACAGGTTTGGGGCCATGGCACAGGTGTTGTCCTTGATGGCAACCTTCTTTGGTAACAGATCTCAGTTCAGGCTCTCAGAAAGTAGAAAAGACATATACGCAGGTTCATCTAGACGAAGGTGCGTATACACGCGGGCTATACATTACAAAAACGTGTATATGTTGGTGATCATTCTTTTGGTCCATGGCAGTTAGATCTTGGAACTTGAACCTATGTTTTGGACCATGGCGTCTCGACAGATGTGTCGATCCCTAGTTTTGGGTTCATGGTATTGAAATGTTATGGTTTTGGACCAGGTATTGGGGAAGGCCTAAGACTATAAAAGAGGAAGGAGATCTTGTGACAAATGACCATCCGAATTATTATTGAAGATCTGAAAAAGTGCTAGAGCTGGTATATTGGGTGGTGATGCAGATCTGGATCCGAAGGAAGGAGGAACCTTAGCGCAAAAGGAAGGATAAGGTCTATTCATGGGTCATAATTTTTAAGCCTAAATGATAGGATCTTTGTATGATTTTGATCTGCTAGATGTGGCGCTTATCTGATCTATAAGTCTGATAATCTGGGTTAATTAGTGATTGAATATCTGGAAGAGTGTGTTGTCTTTTATAGATCTGTATGCAGGTTCAGTGAAGCGAACGCGCGTATACACGCAGTTTAGGTGGAGTAAAGGCGCGTATACGCAGGTTGTTCCATACCCAGATGCGTATGCACGCAAGTTGTAGACTGTTGAAATTGCGTATATGCTTTAAGTTGTGATCTAGTTGTTTCTGCTTATTGCTGTTGTGTTCTGGGTTCTGTTGTGTGGTTTCTGGTACTGTGTTTGGGTACAGCTGGCAGAGAAGTATCTACTTAATTTCAGATCTAGTTGGTGAAAAGGAGTTTGGTTGATGAAGAATTTCTTGATGATTGTTTGATGTTCATGGATCCAGTGTGAAAATTGATGAAACGTGGTCCCTGGAAGAAAGAAAAGGTTGTAGCCTTCTGTAGGCCAGCACCTACGTACTACTATCTTGGCTAGTGCAAGAGCTAAGGGGGTTGTAGCTCCCTTCCAGGAGAGCTGGAAAACGAGAGAGAATTGTAGCTCTCTGCAGGTTGCAGCCTGCGTACTGGTAAAGGACTGCACCAGTACATTATAAACAGAATTTTCTAATTTAAAGAAAGATAGAGACGAATTGCAGCAGGTGGTTTTCACCCACATTGGGTTTCCACCTTATATCTGGTGTTCTTGTGTGTGTGATTGTCTTTATGCTCTGTTTTACTGTCTCTGGTTACTGGTTATTTGATGCTGCATCTCAGATTAACAAACATCATCTGAAAGTTTAAGTAAATTAAAAGTTTGCTCTATGTACGCTGGTTTACTTCTGAATAGTTGCGTATATACGCGGGTTGAATTAACTGAATTAGCATATACAATTTGGTTTTTGAAAAGGATTATTTGACTTAATAATACTGATTCACCCCCCCTCTCAGTATTATTTCCAACAACTAATGGTGTCGGGATCAAAGAATCTGCCTTGATGCGCGCCCCCGATAAAATCCTCATGAGTGACCCAACTTTGGGACCTGCCCTCATGGCATCGTGATCTTCAAGGCGAAGGTGTTTCAACCTTTCCAGCCTAGGTCATGGTGGGAGTGCTAGTGGGTGAGATCAGAGACACTGTCCCACCCCTCCCATGTAGTTCCATCCACTTGTACAACCCCATCACCCATATCTGAGTCATTCGGCCAAACAACTAATCTGTGCCTGAAACCACTAACATCTCATTAGAATATAGATAAACATATATAGCAGGTTTCAAAATCGACTTAGAATTTCAAAGATAAAATAATATAAATTTTTATCAAACCAAGTGTCGTCAACTCGTCATGTGCGAGTGCCTCTGGTGGTTTCCTGCAATACTCAATAATAATCAGTAACAAGGTTTCTCAGTGTTAGTTATTGTCATAATAGCATTATTACCATCACCTGGTCATTCACATCATTGTTCATTGTGAACCAGAACTAATGCAAGTAGGTAACATAGGGGACACGTCCATCAAAGCTATCAACATCATAACATCAAATAGATAACAAACATAACCATTTATGCCACAACCATCATAATATCAATAGAGAACATGTATAACCATTAATTTTGTCTTCATCATAATATCAATGGAGATCATACATAAACATCACAACCACTAATATCACAACCAATAATAATAGAGTCATGTGTCCGGATCCTCAACCTGAGGTCCTCAAATAATAGTGTGGACCTTAGGGCTAAATAAATGTTAACCTTATATCACTGTCAGTCAACTAGAGCGGGGCACTACAATCAATTTCCAGTTGATCTTCTGACATCCATCCCTAGGCCCAAAGATTCATTCTTTCCTAATACGCCACTTGATTTAAGGTAAAATACCCACTTTTGAGTAAATGTCTATTGGAAAAATAATTAGGTTCGGTCTTCATAATTATTTATGTACTTGTATCAATTTGTATTTCATGTAAAAGAAGAAAAATAATTTTATTTAAGCATGGGTTTCATGCTCAAGTCTAGGTCAAACATGTTCTTCATGCTTCTAGGTTTTTGTTGAGTCAAATAATTAAATTTTATTCAAAATCCAATAGGACTCTTTGTAAGAAAAAATTTATTTTTAGTCAAATTTACCTCCATAAGACCAACTCGGCCCTCCAAATGGTCAAGTTGGCTCACTCAAAGGGATGTGTTTGGTCATATGTGAGAACAACTACTTATAGGCGTGAATCCTCATCCTAAACTAAAGCAAGTTCGGGTTATGTTTTTAAGTGACATGCAAAGTTTCTTTAATAGGAATTACCTTTTGATGTGAAATTCTGATTCAAGTCTAAAGCATTGAATTATGTTCTCCTCAAAATGATTAGTCTCTTACTTTGATGCAAAGTTTTATAACTATGATCATCTGAAGGTTAGATCCAAAGGTTCTATGATGAAACTCTGTAAGAGACAAAATAAAAGGAAGTATATAAGTCCACTTCTATTCTTAATAAGCCGAATTTGAAGGATCAAAATTTTCAGTGATACAAGCATTTTAGGAAAAGAGTAATATCTTGAAGTATTAAGGACTTCAAAAGATATGTAAGGTCTGAAAAATAACTACAAACAATGCATGCATGACAATATGATCTGAGCACCATTCATCCAAATTAAAATTTGTGAAAGAATGACAATAATCCTAAGTCATCACAGGATCTGAAGTAAGGACTAATGCAATCTATTCTATGATTCGAAGAAGACATAACTTCACATTAGTAAGAGCTACACCATAAATGATACGATTTCTCTCAAGAAATTTTTTGAAGGATCAAGTTCTCAAGGAGAAAGCTAGGTTTTGTAGTCTAGTCATGCTCATGGAGAGATTTATCTTGCAATGAAACAACTTTGAAAAGGATCATTTTGATCAAGAAATCTCATATAAAGACAATCCTTATGGAGGTAGAGTAGGGCTAGTAGGGCTACAAGAATAACACAAACTCTAGTGCATTCTAAGGCAACCAAATTCTAAAGGAGCAACCTAAAGGGAAGAAAAAGTCAAGTTTGGGTTTTTTGTTATTTGTTTTGTCAAGATGATTTTGGTATATATCTCTTTGTAATACAAGGTCACAAAAGTCTGTCACCTTAGGAGAAAAGTCGAGCTCTGTTACAAAATTTTGTAGAGGGCCAAAAGCCTTACTTTGAAGGATCGAAGGTTCCGAGACATTGGAAGTTGCAGTTGTTGAGAAACTAGCACAGTGATTTGAGAAAAGGTTATGCTAGTATAACCATATAGCAAATTATCTTTATATTGAAACTTAGATCCGTGAAGAATTCAAGACAGCAGGAGGATCGAGACTCTATATAATACTGGACAGAAAGGCATGTAGTAAGGTGTAGACAAAAGGACAAAGTTATGCACAAGAAGACCTAGAACCAACTAGAAATGTGACCACTAAGATATGTGTGATTGAGGTGGTTGAAGGAGATCCAAACTGTGGAGCTGCAGAGGACTAAAAATTTTGTGACCAAAACCGTGGAGCTATGTTGAGTTCCCTAAGGACGTATGTTTGTTGAACTACTAAGTATGGAAGGTTATTCATAAGGGTTTTGAATAACAAGTATAGATACCATAGAAACTATGACTTGATATGATAAAATCATTATTGTGGGTTTCCAAGTGTGCCCCAACTATTGTGATTTTATGTAACAAGTTACTATTGAGTGGGTTGGCCTAGTAATCCCTTATTATTATCATCTTAGTGGATCAAGAAGAATGTTGTAAGGGCATTTTATGTAAGCCCTAGATCTAACACTCTTGGAGAAGCCACGAAATAATAAGAGGGTTGAGTGTGAAAAACCTTAAGGGTAGTGAAGCAACAAATATTCATTGTTAAGTGAGTTTTTTTGTGTGAATATATTATGATAAAAGTCTTGGGGCTATTGAATAACATTTTTGGTTCCCTAAGGACTGACAAAAATAGGACAATTAGAGGGTTAAAGACAATCATCTAAAGAGGCAACTCAAGGATTGATAAAAAAGTTTGTTTGAAGACCCTGGATGTTGGCTACTTTGGAAAGGATGAGAATAACATATAGAGGGAAGAATTATTTGAAGCTGTGTTGATTGATAGAGACTAATTGGAAAGGTCAGCCAAGTTTTGGATTGGCTAACATTATGATAATCAGTTTATTGAAGAAATTGTGTAATGGACTATATTCAAGGTAGAAAGAAATGGAAGAAGAAGTGATGATCACATTTGAAGATGATGTAGGCGAAGACCTCATGAACATGATAATGATCTTTTAGGAGGTAGAGTTGGAGCCCTTAAAGTTGCAAGGTAAGCAGTCATAAGTGGATTGAGGGCTGGTAGAATAAAGCTACAATTACAAGTAGTTGATGTAAAAGAAGTATGAGTACTTTTGACATAAGTTGAGGCTTGTTGATAAATTCTCCATGGTTCAGAGGGAGTAAGCATATATTTCTCCTCTCAGGAAGAGAGGGAGTAAGGTTCGACACTGGTTCTCCCTCTATTATCTACTAGGTCGGGACTAACAACCATAATTCTAGTGCATGCAGCACGAATAGGGAAAATGATCATTTGAATTAGCTTGGTTCTCCTTGTGTCAGGTACTGTGACAGATTAGGACTAATAGCCTAAGTCAGGTACATGGACATAGAAAGGAGAATGATGGATTGGATAAGCATCTTGGATAATCATTCTTGAGTCACGTAATGTGATGGATTAGGATGGAGATCCTAAGTCACACGGGCTTGGATAATAATGGTCTGATGGACAAAAAATTCCTTGAGGGAAATGGTATGATGGTAGATATACTCCAGGTATCCTAGGTGGACTATGTACCTTGGTGAGGTGGTGTGGTGTCCGATGGAATGCCTCCCAGCATTGTGCTATGATCTTGTGAAATATAGGGTGTACCTGACAAGGCCTTGGTAATGTGACAATGCTGACTATGATGATATTTTGATGCTTATAAATTTGGATCCCTTCTTATGAGAATATTTCAACTTGAGATGGACTTTTTGAGTCATTATGAATACCTCCCTAGTTAAGAGGGAGTGCTGGAAAAATAACTAGGTTTGGTCTTCATAACTATATATTTACTTGTATCAATTTGTATTTCATGTCAATGAAGAAAATAATTTCATTTAAGCATGGGTTTCATGCAAGTCTAGGTCATGCATGTTCTTCATGCTTCTAGGTTTTTGTTGAGTCAAAGAATTTAATTTCAATCAAAGTTCATTGGGACTCTTTGTAAGAAAAAAGGAAAATATTTTTTTAGTCAAAATTACCTCCATAAGACCAAGTCATCCCTCCAAATGGTCAAGTCGGATCACTCAAAGGGACGTGTATGTTCGTATGTGAGAACAACTATTTATAGGCAAGAATCCTCAGCCTAAACAAAAGCAAGTTCAGGTTATGTTATAAAGTGACGTGTGAAGTTTCAGAGGCAAAGACATACAAGTTTTCTATGGAAGGAAAAGCAAGCACTCTGCGAATTGTGACAAGGCCAAGGAACTTAAGCTTTCTAAAGTTTCCAACAGAGCCAAGAACCTGAAGTCTCCAACAAGGCTGAGGGTTTGAATTTTTCTAAAGTTCGTAAACATGGTTGAAAATATAATCTTTTGTAACAGAACTGAAACTTCAAGAAAGTTGATTATGTCTAGAAGAAGGTTGACTAGAAAAGGGTTGATTACATCTTGATTAGTTTCAAGAAGGATTGACTACATTTGACTTTGAATGGAGAGGAGGGATGACTTGGAACTTTTGAGGGACTTTTTGGTTTTGGGTTGGATATCTCATTGTGATCTATTTCTATAAGAAGAGGATTGTTTGGGTTTTCTCTAGTTGTGGGGTTTTGTCCTGGTTTGGAGCCTATATCTTGTGTCTCTTGTGATCTTCATGTTTACATTTTGGTAATTGCTTAATGAAAGAAAACACAAATAATTTAAACAAGGCGACAAAGTTCACAAGTAATTATCATGTTAAGGAGAATCAACAATCATTTACATCCACCTTGATTTTCCAACATGTTCCACCAAGCCTTAAGGGAGGTTGTAAGCATTCCCACCGTTGAAGCAAGGGTCGACTCCAACTTTGACCTTTTGAACATTTCTAATTCTCGAAGAGAACCCTTATTCAATCAAGGGGAGGGAAACAAGCACCGCCTTCCAAATAATAGACATATTGTTGCCCCCTTCAGCCAGGTTCTTGATCCATTCTTTAGTTGAATTAGGAGAAATATATTTCAAATGTACCACCACAGTCCATAGGCTCTTTGTAGATAGGAGGTGCCACCCAACTTCAGTCGCTACAAACTTGGCAAAAAGGGAATTTTCATCAATCCCCAACCCCCCCATGCCTTTGAAGTTGCAATTTTGTCACATTTGACCAAGGTATGACAAAGTGATCTCGAGAGCCTGCCTAGAAAAACCTTAAGTAAACTTCACGCATTTTCTTGAAAAATCCTTTAGGAACCCAAGGCAGAGACATCCAATAGACTAGGATGGCTTCCAACAAAGATTTTATTAGTCCTAGTCTCCCTGCTCATGATAACCATAACACACTCCAAAGTTTTAAACATTTTTCCAATTTAGCAATGAGTCGCTAATTTGAACTCTATTAACAAAGAGAACCCTTTTTACACTGAATAATTATTAATTAACTATTTAATGAACTACATATATTAATAATTTATTTAAATAAGAGAGTTAGAGTAGAATTCTAATAACAAATATTCCTCAATTCATTTATGATTCTCATATATAAAAATGTAGAATTCAATATAAACAATGTTCTTATTCATATTAAACGAGAAAAAGAAAGACTAAATTTATTAGAAAAGGTGTAAATTATTCATTAGTTAACATTCAAATTGCTTTAATAAAATAGCAATTATATTTTTATGAAGAGAAATTTTTTGGTGATAATCACATAGGAGAGAATATTGTCGACGTGTTTTGAACCAACTAGTGTGGTTCATCTTCATCTTCAGGACAAGATGAGGAACCAGATCTTGGCATCAAATTGAATAGATGTAGAGATATGTCTACTAGCCGTTGGAATATAATAGCTAGTTTTCTTGAATTAAAACTAGTTGTTATATTCTAACTGCTAGTAAACATATCTCTACATCTATTCAATTTGATGCCAAGATTTGGTTTCTCATCTTGTCATGAAGATGAACCACACTAGTTGGTTCGAAACACGTCGACAATATTATCTCCTATGTGATTATCACAAAAAAGTTTCTCTTCATAAAAGTTATGATCACAAAAACATAAACTCAAAAAATAATTATATTATTGAATTATTAACTTAACTAAATTCATCACTTAGTTATATGAAATCATATTGCATGATTAAAAAAACTATAACAAAATTATAGTTATGACTTAAATTATTAAAACTATAAATCAAAGCAACTTTGAATTATCTACCCATATATTAACATTTCAGAATATATAATTAAATAATTTCACAAGAGCGACGTTTGAATTATGTTTTATATTCCTTGGACAAAATGATAAGTAATTCCCTTATGAATTACATTGAGATTCTAACGAAATTACATTGAGATTCTAACGAGTGCTACATAGTAGCTAGTACCTACCACTTAGTTTGAATATACCTAAATTAAAGTAAAAGACATTAAAGATTTGTTAATAGATAGATGGATAAACTCGGAACAATACTATTTTTTGTAATGTTTTAAAATTTCAACGAATGATGATGTAGGACCATGTGGAGATAGTTTCTAATTTAATAGAAATAACTAAATTTATTAAATACTAATGGTATACATTATTAAATGTTTCGGTCACTATTATAATTTTTTGTTCAATATCTTTTAAATCTGTATTGTATAGTCTTTATTATTAACCTAAGATAAATAATCATCAAAATTATTATAATATTGAACAATTTTCAGTTTACCAATAATTAAAAAATAGTATTATTAAATTTTCATAAATTATAAAATATATTTTAAAATGTATATATATATATATATATATATATCATATATATATATATATATATATATATTATAATAGGGAGATATGATTAGGGTTTTGGAACTTTAGCGATGGCGGCCTGCCTAGTGGCCTGGTTATAGGACCTGACCGTGCACTCATACCCTGTTGTCACAAACCTATCCATCCCACACTTCGGCCACCCTCCTCCATTAATGCCCTCTCGACCTATTTATGACGAGCTGCACTATTTTTCCTGTTTGACCCGACATCTGTCAACTGTGGGATTTCATAGGGTGGTTATTGTTAGCTATCGGTTAGCATGGATAGGGATATCATTGATTATTTTGAGGACCCTTTTTCTTTGGAACCCAATTGGTAGGTCTTCCCTTCACATTTGCAGGCCTCCTCGACGAGCATTTCACTAGCCATTCCTACAACCCTAGCCAGTGCTCCCGGGGTATACATGGTGTCAGACTACCCGGTTTTTTCTCTTTCAGCTCTACAACCACACTTATCGACCTATCCGTCCACTTCTTCGTTGTTGTTCCTTGGCATACTTGTGACGGTTTTTTACCCCCCTGTCCCTGATTTACCCCCATCTCTCCAGTTTCTCTGCAATTTTTTTCCTCCTGCCTTAACTCTCTTGCTCCCCCACTCCCTCTAAATCCCCCCTCATCTTATCTCCCTGGGAATTCGCTCACCCACCTTCCGCAGATGTTGTCCTTTTCTTTGCCCCATCCGCTTGAACCCTCGGCTTCCATTCCCTTTTCTCGGATACCTGACCCTCACACCTCCAACTGTTTTGTGGATTCATCCCCTCCCCATCTGAGTTTGTTTGGAGCTCCTCATTTGGCTACTGACTTGGTTCCTCCCCCCATTCCTCCGAGCCGACCCCCTCCTGGCCGAACGGGTCGACTACCCAAGCATTTCAAAGGGGTGAAGGTTGGTACGAAGAAAATCTCACTCAACTTTGATGATGACATTCATATGGTGGATGTGATGGATACCTCTAATCATGTCTTGGTGGGTCGGGAAAGAGGTAGGGCTTACTCGGCTACGCAGCTAAGACAATGGCTCTTGGAAATTTGGGGGCAGGTCCTCACTCAATTACCATCAATTGTTACTCTTTTGCGGGGATGGTTTGCTCTCTGATTCCATCAGCCTAATTTTATCCCATGGATCCTATCAAAGCACTGGCACATCGAGATGGCGTCGCAACTGCTCAAACGATGGAGCCCTCTTTTCGATCCCGAGAGAGGTTCGTTTGCCTGGATTACCCCTGCACTTTTGGTCGGAAGACATTTTCAAACGGATAGGGAACGCCCTTTGACAGTACATGGATTATGATAAATCATATATGCTATTTGGAAATATGTCTATGGCACATATACTGATTCATCTTGACACCAGGGAAGGACTGGAGGAAAATATGTAGTTGCATTGGCGAGACACTTGCAGGGTACAGATACTAGACTACGATGGAGTACCTTACCACTACCAGAGGTGTCATAAGATTGGACACCTATACAAAGATTGCCCACTCCTCGCATTCAGCTCTGCATCAGTTGCCCGATCTGATCATGTTGCAGGTAATTATGTTTTTGACCAATGTGGTAAGGCACCTGCTCAGCACGAGGAGGATTCGGAGCTGGACTCACAGGCGATTCATGGCGCTCACATGGAGCATGTTCACCCCCCATCCCCACGTATCACCAGATCTCGCGAAGTTGCAGTGGCGGTAGCCTCCGTTGCAGGTACTTTATCTTTACCTCCATCTCTCCCTTATTTATCATTTGTTTGTCTTCCTTGTTCTACGAATGATGTTGTTGTACCTGTTATTTGTACCACTTTTGTTCTTTTCACATTGGCCTCTTCTGCCCCCACTTATTCTCCATCCCCCCCCACCATTATTGGACTCCTAGATTCCCTCTCCCCTGTGGAGCCATCCTCTGATTCAAGAAGGGGTCACAATTACAACCTTCGGTCTCTAACCCGCTTTACCCCGGGAGACGATAGTGGCATTGGTATCACCCCCTCGGCTCCGCACTCCAGAAATTCTCGAGGCAGATACTCTTTCATGTCAAAAGCCATATTCCAGGCTAGACTGGATGTGGCACAAGGTCGACAACAACCCATAAACAAGGTCCTTAGAGCTTTGACCTTCCTTTCCACTGTTCTCCCTTGAAGTGGATATCCGTAAATTATCGAGGCTTGACTATCCCTGCAAAGAAACTATCTTTTCGACAGATGTTGGAATTAGAATTGGTGGACATCATTTTTCTATAGGAGACTCTTGCGGCCGACACTAAAATTATTCTCATTCTTGAGACTTTTTCCCTAGGCTAACATTTTCTTGCACTGGATGCCCATGGGTGGTCTGGAGGTTTGGTATTGGGTCACAATCCCAGGTCCATTAGATTATTGAATTCCTGGGGTGGGGAAAGATTCATTGGCGTTGATATTTACTCAGCGGAGGTTGGAAGGGAGATGAGGCTTATAAATATATATGGGCCTTGTATCAACAAGGTGTCATTTTGGCAACAACTACTAAATTATGACTATATGCAAGCCGAGAACATCATTATAGGGGGGACCTCAATTTCTGTCTTGGATATGCAAAATATTGGGGAACAAATGCACAATGTGACACATTATTAGATGAGAACCACTCTCTACTGGAGGATCACCATCTGATTGATATCCCCATGACTCGATTCCGACCCACTTGGCATAATCAGAGGATCAATGAAGTTGCACTTGCCAGGAGATTGGATCGTTTTCTGGTTAAGGAATCCTTATTGGAACAATTACCCTTATATCGTCAATGGGTGGGATTTGGAGGATTGTCGGATCACATGCCCATCTATCTTGAAACTGCAGGCGGAGATCGTAAACCCAATGAACGCTACAAATTTAATTCTACTTGGCTCAAAGACTATAGTTATATCCATATGGTCTCAGAGCATTGGAAGACCTGTACTCCTCATCTGGGACAATCAACCTCTGCTGAATTTGCATATAAAATGATAACCCTGAAACAAAAGTCTATTGATTGGGCAAAGGACAAGAGGATCAAGGATGAGCAGATCCTGAGGGACACGGAACTAGAGCTTGAACACTTGGGGGACGAGAAAAGTCGAGGTTTTGATACCCTTGATGCAAAATAAAGACTCGTCAAATTGGCGCTGGAGCGGAATAAGATCCTGAAAGACAAAGAGGAAACATGGAGACTCCATAGCAGGGCTATCTATTTAGTCGAAGGAGATGAAAATACCAAGTTTTACCATCATGTTGCTAATTGGCGATGAGCTATTAACACCATTTGGCACCTGGCGGATGACAAAGGCATACAAGCTAAGACTTTCCATCATTTGGCCAACCTTGGTATCTCCCATTTTGGTCGATTATTCTGTGCCCCCTCGGAGGCTAACCTAATTGAGATCATTAGGGTAGCAGGACACTTCCTTAGATTTGTGGACCGAGATACAGGAGATGGATTACTTGCTCTGGTAACCATGGGGGAATTATAGGCCACTATCAAGTGGTTCAAGAGAGATAAGAGCCCAGGACCAGATGGTTGGTCGATTGAATTTTATATAGCATTTTTTGACATACTTGGGCATGAGCTTCTCGAGATCATTGAAGAGTGCTGCACAAGTGGGCAGATGTATGACACATTTAACTCTACCTTTATTGCCCTTATTCCCAAGACTGATGATCCACAAACTTTTGATGATTACAGGCCTATATCCCTCTGCAATTGTATTTACAAGATTATTGCTAATCGCCTCAAACCCATATTATCTGATCACATATCTTCAGAGAAATTTTCATTCCTTGATCATCATCACATTCATGAAGCTGTGGGTACTGCACAAGAGGCCCTCCACTCCATTAAATCCAAGAAACTCAAAGGGATGATTCTCAAGATTGATTTGGCTAAAGCCTTTTATCGAACTAGCTGGCTCTATATTCGAATGTTATTGACACATCTGCGCTTTCCTCTATCATTTATTCAATGGATTATGTGCTGCATATCCAATGTTTCTTATAGTGTGTTGATCAATGGATCAACATCCTCTTTCTTCCATGATGAAAGGGGCCTTAGACAAGGATGTCCCCTCTCTCCTCTCCTCTTTCTATTGATCATGGAAGGCCTGAGTAGACTCATTACTGCGGATCGACGACAGAGTAGACAGGCTGGTATTAAGATTACCCACAATTGCACCCTCACTCACCTGCTATTTATGGATAACATTCTCATATTTCTGAATGGTACACTGGGGGAATCCACTGCATTTGTTGTTGCCATACGACTATTCTATTTAGCTATTGGAATGCAATGCAATAATCATAAAGCTACTCTAACAGCCATGGGTTTCACTCCTCATGAGATTGGTGTGGCATTGCATCTTTTCCCCTTCACCCATTTACAGTTTGAGGAGGGCCTTAAATCTTTGGGCTTCCGGTTAAAACCCACTAATTATCGGATTGCAGACTGGGTCTGGCTGGTGGCCAAAATTGAAAGAAGACTAAATATATGGCATCACAGATTGTTGTCTAGGGCTGGGAGACTGATACTCATAAAATCGGCCCTGGAGGCCACCCTGGTATATTGGATGTCTCTGGCTTGGATTCCGAAGGGAATCATTAGTAGGATACAACAACTGTGATGTAGATTCTTCTGGAGGGGCAATCAAGAAGGACACATATTTTCCTGGACTAGCTGGGAAAAGATCACACTTCCTAAAAAATGGGTGGATGGGGACTGAAAAGACTAGAAACATTTGCAGGCGCTTTGGCAGCAAAGATGGGATGGAATGTGCTCTCTTCGAAAAACCTTTGGGTTGATGCTATTTATTAGAAATACATCTCTCCCCTCCATCTTCTTGATTGGCTCAGACTCCCTACTTGGGACGGGACTAATATATCAACTGTCTGGAGGGCAATTCTCAATACAATGGCTTACATTAGGGATGGACTGACATGGAAGATTGGAAATGGCAGATTAGTGCGTATTGGAATGGACCCATGGATCGGATGTCGGAATGCTCATCTATTGCCTAAAGAGATGATACATCACCTCTCGGATGATGGCTACACCAATTTGGCACATATCGCATATCACAAGCATACTGATTTACTCAGGTAGGCATGGAAAGATACTGACACTCTGGGCTCCCCCCCCACTGGCAGGATAATTGGCATACATATATTAATGCATTGAAGGAATCACTTGTTCGGGTATCTGATGGGGATGATGGACTAAATTGGTCTTTCTCACCAAATGGAAAATACTCCCCAAAATTTGGATACCTCCATATATTTGCAGATCACAAACCTTTCGCTATGGACTGGTGGTGGACTGTACTATGGAAGTTGAAGGCAGCTCACCGGAAAAACTTTTTATGTGGGTATCCTCTGAAACAATGTCCCTACAACAGACAATCTACAAAAATGTACCTTTCATGGACCATCTTGGTGCGTTCTGTGCAAACAGGAAATGGAAACCATTGATCACCTTTTCCTACATTGCCCTAACACCAGCTCCATCTGGTCGTAGGTTACTGTAGTGCCCACTCTAGTTCCTGACCTTAATATGACATTATCTTAGACACTTTATTCTTTGAGGACCTCAGGTTGAGGATCCAGACACATGACACTATTATTTGAGATATTCATGGTTGTGATGTTTATAAATGTTTTTCATTGGTATTATGATAACATGAATGGTTATGTATCTTACCTATCAGTGTTCCGATGATTGCAACATTAAATAGTTAAGTTTGGTCTCTATTTGAACTTATGATGTGGGTAGTAAAGAATATGTATGCGCTCTACTAAAAACATAATGATGGTAAATTTGATGGATAGGTATACTTCTATGATATTACAATGTTGATAGCTTAATGAATATGTATGTTTCCAATGATGACTAATGATGATATCCATGAGGGATGTGTCCCCTATGTTACCTAATTTCTTTAGTTTAGGCCTACCTTGGACAATGATGTGAATGACCAGAAATTGTAAATGATGCTATTATGATAATGACTAACATTGACAGACCTTGTTACTGATGTTTATTGAGTATGGCAGGAAACCATCAGAGGCACTCACATATGACATGTCAATGACACCTGGTTTGATGAAATGCATATTATTTTATCTTTTAAAGTCTAAGTCGATCTTGAAATATGCCATATATGTTTAACTATATTCTGATGATATGTTAATGGTCGCAGGCACAGATTAGTTGCTTGACCGAATGACTCACATATGGGTGATGGGGTTGTGCAGGTGGATGGAACTACGTGGGAGGGGTGGGACAGAGTCTCTGATCTCACCCACTAGCACTCCCGCCGTGACTTGGGCTGGAAGGGTTGAAACACCTTCGCCTTGAAGATCACGATGCCATGAGGGCAGGTCCCAAAGTTGGGCCGCTCATGAGGAACCTATTGGGGGGCGCGCATCAAGGCGGATTCCTTGATCCCCGGCACCATTAGTCTCACTATAGCAGGCAACATGAGAGACGATAGCGGTCTATGACGTTGCACTATATTTTCCCC
>APFE031654988.1:60107-79111 GCA_000404065.3 Pinus taeda
TTTAGCTGGGTCATTTCATTGTTTTAGCTGGGTCGTTTCAGTTACTGCACAAATACGGATTCAGAACTTTTGGCAGGGTTTGAAGATTCGGGCGGCATGGCACCATTGGTGGACAAATGCTCATACTCACAGGAGTCGGAACCTACCTGTTATGATTTGTTGGTGCATTTGGCTATAGAGGAATAAGATTATATTCACATACATTGCTCCTCAATGGGCACATGCCATCGCTCTACTCATCTCAACATATCACAACTTACCACAGGAAGACTATGAACCACTTACATGCAACATTTCTGTAGAGATCATAGACTATGATACCCCATGGGCTTATTTTGATGGCTCGGCACAACAACATGGTTGTGGAGCAGGCATACTCCTCCATATCACACACTCCCATTTCTTCAAGATTCATATGGGTTTGGGGAGGCGAGACGAATAATTTTCCAGAACTTATATGCCTTCATCATTTATTATACTTTGCTCTTGTTAAAGGATGTAGTCAATTGCAGATATTTGGTGACTCACAGATCATTATTAAATTGTTTAATTGACAAATTGTTTGTCTCACACACACACTCTATCATATATTGGATGATGCATTGAGATTGTGATAACACTTTGACACTATATCTTGTCATCACTTATACAAGGAGCGCAAAAAACTTTTAGACCTGCTTTCAAAAACGGCGTTGCACCAGTCAAGGGGGGTCTGTTTTGATAAAAAAAAATAGCAGGACCTGGACAATTACAGTTACTACCACTGGCCATTCTTGGATGAACTAAATTGACAGTGAATTGGGCCCTGATTTCTGAGCATTTTTGGTACAATTTTGATGTAATTATTTGAATTATAACATAAATTATGTCTATATATTACAAATCCTTTCATATGTGATTATTCTCAGCAATCTCCCTTAGATGGAATTGACACATTTTTGAAGCAAACACAGTACAGATAGTGGCTTAGACCATTGATACATCATATGCTATAAGCATCTTTAACATGTAATTTTCTATAACTTAATAAAAATTATGATTTTTCCATGGGAATTTTTTTTATATAAAAATATATTTTTAAAATAAAATTAATAAAAAATATTAACTTTTAAAAATTTGCTTTAAAAATAAAGAAAATTCAAAATAAGGAAAAGTTAAAAATGATTTTCAATTAATAAGATCTCCCTGTTAAGAAAAAGTTTTTATGACTTAGATTATGGGTTGAATAATATTTTAAAATCTATACCTAGAAAAAGTCTTTATTACTTAGATTATGGATTGAATAATATTTTAAAATCTTTACCTATAAATGGATGTTCGGTCCTTACCTCCCTATACATAATTTATGATGCAATTTATCTTGGAAGTCAATACCATTTAAACTAAGAATACACGTAAGTTAATGTTTATATTAATAAATATGGTTATTTATGACATCCTTGGTCATCACTTTCCTTAGTAATGTTTTTTTCATTAAAATTAATATAGCTTCGTTGTGGTTAAGTTTATCGAATCTTTTATTCAGCGATCAATGTGAAATGCACGATGGTAATGACGATAGTAATCATTAATATGCAAGCCTTACCATTATACCAGGGATTATATCACTAATTATTAGGTATTGAGTTATAAAATGTTCAAAATTACATCCAATCCAATAGTATTACAAATAAATATTAATAAAAATATTTGCAATAAAAAAAATAAAATAAAATCAAAGTTTTATTTTATGAAATTGAAAATTATTTAATAAGTTTGACCAGCCTAAAACCGATGCATAATACCTGTAGCTGTAGGTATAATTGCATTCCGCATATAAGGTAGGAGTTTTGCTACGTTATCATTATCTAAATCATTATCTAAACTAGGTTACTATGTGATTGAAAGTCACAGTATCATATTACGAGTTGTCTTTAGTGAGACTTTTTGGAAGCTTTTCCGGTAGGTTTTTCTGGTCTAATCTCTCTAAAATCTGGCAGGAATTTATTGAAATCGCAAGTTTGATGGGTAACCCATGCACAACCAAAGTGCCCTAGGGGTTTTTCAGGGTGTTGAATCCATATATAGTATCAAAAAACCAGTTTAAATAACACAAATCAAGATTTCTTCTCAAAATTTTGTGTCGGAAAATCTAGAAAGTTGCACTAAAGACAACTCCATTCTATTATGTTTATTAATATTTTATCTCCTGAATATCAAATATATAGCATGGTTGTTGGACCTTATTTCAAGTGTGATTTTGTTATTGGAGCAAGAAATAACATTCTATAAAATATATGGATACTTAAGTCTCTATTATTTATGGTTGTTGTTTCTCATTTATTATTTGATTTTTGACTTGAAGTCTCATTCTACAACCTAGTATGAGGGGATGTGTAAGTTTGTCTGTTCATCTGTGTCCCTTCAAAATAAAAATAAAAATAAAAAATTATTTTCTAAATAGAAAAATAATCTCAGCTATAATTAGAAAAATGAATATACTATAAAGTAATTAGAAGTTAAAAATGTGTGAATCAAATGTTTAAATCTTATACTTTTCAAAAATATTTCAACAAAAGATTTAAATAAACTATTTGAAAATCTAAGTTAACTAATTTATGTTGATATCAACTTCATATATATATATATATAATATATATATATGGTTAACATTTTTATTTGGTCCTATATATACTCTATTTAGCATTCGAAATTACAATTTAAAGAAGGAAAAATAACATATTGTATTTTGAACTCTAAAAAAGTTTGCACGTGAAGAAATTTGATCCCTCTCTGCTCATGTTAGATCCGTACTTAAGATGGATCTATGTTGGTTCTACATCCCAGTGTAAGGAGATGTGTAAATTTGCACATCCGTTAGTGCCCCTTTAAAGTAAAAATAAAAAATAGAAAATATTTTCTAAATAGAAAAATAATGTCCACTATAATTAAAAAAGGAATATGCTATAAGTAATTAAAAGTAAAAAAATGTGTGAATCAGATGTGTTTAAATTTATACGTTTCAAAAAAAATTTTCAACAAAAGATTTAACAAACATTTGATGATCTTTGTTAACTAATTTATGTTGATATCAAATCATATATATATATAATATATATATATATATATATATTTATAAGTTTTTTGGGTTAATTTTTTTTTTTCGGTTTTATATATTCTATTTAGCATTCAAAATACAATTTAAACAATGAAAATAGGCATATTGTATTTTGCATTCTAAAAAAATTTGCACATGAAAAAATTTGATCCCTCTCAACTTATGTTAGATCACTACTTAAGATAAATCTAATTATATATTTTATAATCATTATACTAATTAACGATGCTAATTTACTTTTTAAACTATAATTATGGTATAATTTTTAGTGTCGTCAAAGGATATAAGCGATATTATCAAAAAATAAGATCACGAAAGGTCTATTTAGGAATGATGCATAGTTTTTTTCAACCATAAGGATTCTTTCATATTTTGTTTCACACCATAACAACAAATAACATATAATTTTCAAGCATATTAAAGTAATGATATATAACAAGGTATCATTGGTTAGTATATTAAACGTAGCGAGAATCCTTGATGACAACACAACATCACATTAAGTTATCAAAGGACATGGAAGTTGAGAAAATATAGAGAATATCCACTTAATTTGGACAAAAAAATATGGGCTAAGTAATGAGCTACTTTATTGTTATTATCAACATAGTGCTGAAGATTTTAGTTGTTATATGATGTGGTTAACTAGTGTCTCTTAGAGAGGAAATTTTATCACTCTTGCTACATTAACATTGTATTGCTATATTTTCTAAATATAAATAACCTTAATCTATGTAGTTTAGTTTAGACGCTCATTTTTAAGCTTAATGTTTATTCACATATAGATAAAGAGAGTTATTGGTGGAGTCCATTTGTATGAGAGCAAGTTTATGTGTTGATAGATACAAGAAACATTTTGTTTTGAGGGATGATATGAAGTGTGTAGTGTTAGTAAAAGAATCACAATAGTTACAAAGATGTTTGCTTTAATATAAATCTCTCATAGGTCTTCACCTTCATCTTATGTTGTTAATTTTAGTTAACAATGGTGTGTTTTATGCTTAGCACAATTACTTCAATGTTCTTTTAATAACCCAATGACAATTTTCAATTTAGATTTCTAGTAGTAATCACATTAACCATTAATCACATTGATAGTAAAAGTAGATAGAACATGAAAAAAAATGCAAAAGATAAGCCAAAACAAGAGGACACTAGATTTGCTGCCAGGGAAAAACCCCAATATTGGTTTTTGTGCCCAATAATGTGGCCTGCTAAGACAGATATATACCCAGAAAATCAAAGTCAACTGATGCCTAGAAAATCAAAGTCAACACTAATCAACGTTGGTTAAACTACATAAATTTCTGAGATTTTCGGCCCTGCAATTATGTCCTATAATTTAGTCCTCCTTGTGTCACATGTGGGGGAGAGAGAATGCCCAATGTTATACGACCCAAATGAGAGAAGGAGACAGAATGTGTGAGTGATGAAGATGCCAAAGGAAGTGAGAGGACACTTGTATTTATACAATTCATTGTGGGTGAAGAGTCACGTCCATTGGGCTTCATGAGCCTACATGTTGATGTGGCCTACCTAAACAATTTTCACATGTGTGGGCATAAATTCAAAAATGCACTTCCGATTGTCCAAATTGGATGATCTTTATATCAATTTTGGTCCTCTCGAAAAGAGGAATTTAATGCAATCACCATCTCCATCAAATGAGTTTTCACAAGGTGGTATTTGGCCTTAGTTGTCAATTTTAACACTCCCTCTCAACTAGGGAGAATTCCCCTTGCCAATCCATCCATCATCATTGTCGACCTTCATGCCATCATGTCATCATGTACCATCTTTTTCATCTCATCTATGTTTTGTTGAACCATGATCTAATAATGAAAAAGAATTGATCGAGTGAGTCACAAGGCCTTACCACTCTCCACTGAGAAAATCCAGTCCAGAGGTAGAACCTCAGTTGATCTCAGATCAAGTTGTTGAATACCATGCATCCTAGACACAGAGAGTATGACAATACACGATGCATCCACTGGTAGTGCTATGGTCCCTATCCACATTTCCCAACTCATTGGCTAGACGAGAGGTATTTCCCATGAGTCTCGAACTACATGGGTAGGATGTATGTTGGGGCATCAGCAGGAGAAGGTGAACCACTCATCCTGCTCATATGCCATAGGATAAGGTGAACCACTCATCCTGCTCATATGCCATAGGATGAGGTGAACCACTCATCCTATGCATATGTCAATCGTAGGGGAAGGTAAACCACTCACCCTACACACAATCAACCGATGTCACAGGGGAAGGTGAACCACTCACCTTGTACACAACGCACCAATAGGGGAAGGTGAACCACTCACCCTATGGTCACTCATAGCTCCACGAAGTACCCCAAGCCCCTAGGAGCTCCTACAGCTCAGTGTCCAACTCAAGCGGGACCCTCATATGAGGGTCTTTCCATGACTCCAAGTCTCTCTCGAAAGGCTAATAATTTGACCTTCCCTAAGGGCTTCGTGAGGATGTCTGCAACCTACTTGTCAATCCTAATGTGTTGGAGCCTTATTGCTCCCTGTTGTACCAAATCCCGAATAAAATGGTACCTAATATCAATGTGCTTGGAGCGGTCATGGAACATGGGATTCTCTAAACGGAGAATCCCACTTTGGTTCTAGCAAAAGATCATGGTGGTATTCATCACGTGCTCAAATAGCTCACTAAAGAGCTTCCTCAACCAAACAACTTCACAACAGGCCATACTAGCTACAATGTATTCGGGGTCGGCAGTGCTTAGAGCAACCGATTTTTGCTTCATGCTCATCCAAGAAATCGAAGCAAACACCAATGAGAAGCAACTTCGAGACGTTCTCTTATGATCCACCACACTGCCATCCCAGTCAGCATCAGTGTATCCATGTAGCCTCAAATTCTCGACAGTATATCTCTGTCCATAATTGATTGTGTCATAGAGATATCTCAAGAGATTCTTAGCAGCAATCCAATGTATGTGATGAGGCTCGACCATAAATTGATTCAACATATTCATAGCAAAGCATATGTCAATATGGGAGTTTACCAAGAACATCAGGCCCCCACAAGTTGTCTATATTTGGAAGGATTTTCCAATTTGGGCCCAACATTACTTCCACATATCTTCTTGAAGTTGAGTTCCATTGGAGTAGACACAAATTTGCAACCCACCATCCCACATCTCTCGAGTAGCTTCACAATGTATTTTCCTTGAGAAAGGAAAATATCACCTGGCTTTTGCTAGACCTCCAGGCCTAGGAAGTAGTGCATCAGACCTAGGTCCTTCATCTCGAACTCGAAAGCCAACTCCCTCTTGCATTGATAAATGAGAGGGTCTACACCTGTCAAAAAGAGATCATCCACATAAAGGACCAAAATGAGAGGCATGTCCTTTTCAATCTTGAAGTATAGGTTAGGATCAACATCGCTCCTTGTAAATCTCAACTTCATAAGATAGTTATTAATCCTCTCATACCAAGCCCTAGGGGCTTGCTTCAGTCCATAGAGGGCTTTCTTCAACCTGCACATGTGTTTCCTTTGATACTATACTTCGAACCCCTAACGTTGTTCTACGTAGACTTCCTCCTTAAGCGAGCCATGCAAGAAAGTAGTTTTAACGTCCATTTGGTGTAAGTTTCATCCTTGAGAGGAAGCGAGAGTAATAATAGATCAGATAGTGGTATATTAGGAAATTGGTGCAAATATCTCGTCATAGTCCACTCCTTCCTTTGAGAGAAGCCTCAAGCAACAAACTTGGCCTTGTATTTTTCAGCACTCCCATCAGCTCCATGTTTGATTTTGTAAAGCCATTTAGAAGTGACCACAGACTTGTCCTTAGGTCTAGGAAACACATCCCAGACATCATTCTTCATGATTGATTCGAACTCCTCATTCATTGCATCTTTTCATACTTGGTGTTTCACGGCTTCTTCGAACATACATGGCTAATATTGAACAATATTACTCATAGCAGCTAAGTACCCTTGATACTTGTTTGGCTTCTTACTTACACGAAATGTCCCTTTTGGAGCAATATGCCTTTCAACATCTTCGAGAGTGTCTTTGAGCCACAAAGGTCTTTTCCTTGAGGTAGAGGGATCACCAAGAGGTGGATCAATGGGATCCATCGGGCACCGGTTTATCTGTCGGAGGTTCATCCCGCTTTCTTGCAACATCATCATTGTCCTTCCTTGGGATAGGGAGATCTCTGGCTTTTCCAAGGGAAAAATTTTCATCGAAAGTGACATCATGGCTTATTTCCACTTCTCATTGACTAGGCACATATATTCTATATGCCTCTGAATTTTCACTGTAGCCCACAAATGTTCATTTCTTCCCAGATGCTTCTAACGCGTTTCTTTTCTCTTTAGACACTTGAAAATACACAGGACATCCAAATATTCTAAAGTGTGAAACATTAGGTTTCTTACCAGTGAAAACTTCTTCGGGTGTTTTGAAATCAAATGCTTGATGTGGGTTCCTATTTTGAACATATGCGACAGTGTTGGCAATGTCTCCCCATAAGAACTTGGATAGGCCTTCGTCGTGAAGCATGGCATGGGTGGCTTCTATGATTGTTCGATTCTTCCTTTCAACAACTCCATTATACTCAGGAGTATATGGAGTGGTGGTCTCCCTCTTAATGGCAGCCTCTCTATAATAGTCATTGAATTCATTTGATCCATATTCGGTTCCATTATCAATCCTCAATATTTTGATCTTCTTCGTTGTTGGATTTTCAACCAAGGATTTGAAAGAACGAAACCATTTGAACACTTCATTCTTCTTCTTCAAGAATTAGATCCATTTTTTGCGAGAGAAGTCATCCACAAAAATTGCACAGTGTAAGTATCCTCCTAGTGATGTTACAGGAAACATATCAAATAGATCAAAATGGACCAATTGAAGAATGTCGGTAGTCTGAATTTCACTTGAGGGGAATGCTCCCCTTGTAAGCTTTCCAGTTCCACAACCCTGACAAACACCTTCATGATTTATGTTGAACTCGAGCATACATGTGACCATCATCCTTACCTCGGGTAAGGCTTTGTAATGAAGGTGGGCAAATCTTCGGTGCCATAATTCATATTGAAGAGAAGTATCACAAGTCAAAGCTCCCAAAGGACTTCCTCCAACTTGATAGAGACCTTTAACCCTAAATCCAAGTGTAAATGCATCTTTCGGGTT
The DNA here is from genome assembly GCA_000404065.3 of Pinus taeda. Classification (NCBI taxonomy): domain Eukaryota; kingdom Viridiplantae; phylum Streptophyta; class Pinopsida; order Pinales; family Pinaceae; genus Pinus; species Pinus taeda. The sequence goes on from APFE031654988.1 coordinate 68,380, forward strand.
TCTTTGCCAAATATGTACCTTTCCATCAATGAATGCTACCTTAAAGCCTTTATCTTCCATCATAGAAATAAACACCAGGTTCCTCTTCAAATCAAGTACATACAATACTTCTTGTAGATGAAGGGTTTGACCTTGATTTAAGTGAAGAGTGACAGTCCCTATCCCTTTCATGGGGAAGGCGGCATTGTCCCCAAGTGTGATCTCCAAATTAGTCCGCTTTTCAATCAGATTTGAGAGGGCCTCCTTGTACCCAGTGAAGTGCCTTGAGACACCACTATCAATCAACCAATGATCCAAAGTATCCGAAAGAGAGGTAGTAGTGAGGGCAGAAATAAGATAAAATTCCTTTTGTTTTTCTACAACATTACTTTCCTCATACCTGGAATTTCTCATCCTTTTGGGAGGTCGGCCATTTCCATCTTGAGCAGTGGGAGCATTCCTCTTTCCTTTATTGTTGAACCTGGTGTTCCTTTGATTGCCATTGCCTTTATAGTTGTTGTGGTTGTTTTTGTCATCATCCCTTGGAGAGTCCTTCTTGTGAGGACACTCTCTAGCGTAATGGCCAAACCTGTTGCAATTGTAGCACCTTCCTTTTATTCCTTCTTTGAATCCCTGCTTGAATCCTTAACCATGTATTTTTGGACCAACATTGTTCTTTCTCTTTACATGAGTGGAGAAAGCATTAGGTTTATTTCCATTTGAAAGTTTGTCTCTCTCCATCATCCTCGTCAATTTTTTAGTGCATCTAGCTAATAATTCATTGAAACTAGGAATGTTGTCATTGTTAAGAATGGTCATGTTAAACACATCCCATGCTTTTGTGAGACCTCCAAGGGAGATGAGAGTGAGTTCCCTGTCAGCAACAACTTCTCCAATAGATAGGAGATCATTATTGATTTCTGTAATCCTCATGAAGTAGGATTGGATAGATTCCCCTTTGTCCATCTTGATATCCTTCAACTTGTTTTTGAGAAAGAGGGTTTGATTTGCATTGTTCACTTTGAACATCCCAACCGACTTATCATACATCTCCTTAGATGTTCCTAAATAAAAAATATAAACAAACAAATGTTTTTTAATGGAGTCTATAATAATTCTTTTATATTTGACCTCACCTTTCTTGATTTTCCTTAGGGATTCCTTTTCTCTCTCTTGCTTGGGCTTTGTCTTCACCTGTGCTTTGATACCATGTTAATTTTAGTTAACAATGGTATGTTCTATGCTTAGCACAATTACTTCAATGTTCCTTTAGCAACCCAATAACAATTTCCAATTTAGATTTCCAGTGGCAATCACGTTAACCATTAATCACATTGACAGTAAAATTAGATAGAACATGAAATAAAATGCAGAAGACAAGCCAAGACAAGCGGGCACCAGATTTGACGGATTTTAGGCAAAAACGTCAATGTGGGGAAAACCATTTGATTGATTCTTCTTATTATTATATCAAAATGTTTAGCAAAGAGACAGAGAACAATAGTCAAATTTGACTTGCCAAATTCAAGTCAAAACAACCCTGTCAAAATTTGCAGTCAAACTTCAGCGCTAACCAGAAATCATAGATGGTCAATGTGGCAGTCATACTCCTCCTTTGAAGCTCGGTCAAAGGCAGTTAAACTCGGCCTCCAGCAGTGGTCAAATTCAGCCAAAACAATCATAGAATCTGCGGTCAAACTTGGTCAACCTGCGGTCAACATCCTTCTTTTTCCTCAGTTTTTGTGCCCAAGAATGCAACCTGTTGAGACATATACCCAGAAAATCGAAGTCAAATGATGCCCATAAATTCAAAGTCAACATTGGTCAAACTACAGAAAATTTCTAAGATTTTCGGCCCTGGAATTTCTTCCTCCTTTTGCCACACGTGCGAGAGAGAGAATGCCCAATGTTGTACGAACCAAATGAGAGAAGGAGAGAGAATGTGTGAGTGATGAAGATGCAAATGAGATGAGAGTTCACTTGTATTTATACAATTCGATGTGGGTAAAGAGTCACGTCCATTGGGCTTCATGAGCCTACATGTTGATGTGGCTGACCTGAAAAATTCGCACATGTGTGGGCATAAATTAAAAAATGCACTTTTTCTTGTCCAAATTAGATGATATTTATATTAATTTTGGTCCTCTCGAAAAGAGGAATTTAATGCAATCATCATCTCCATCAAGTAACAAATCATTCACAAAAAAACATAAATAATAGTGCCTAAGGAGACATAGATAAAATGCCATAAAAATTGAAACATTTTCAATTCACCAAGTTGTAATTAAAAATTTACATGATCCCAAGTGTAGTGTTGATGATTTTTCTTGGTTGTACAAGTTTCACAATTTGGGGCATAATCATATCTTTTTATGTTTTAATTTCTCTCACCAATGATTGAGCATGATCTAGCATAACTAGTGGAGACACTTGGATTACTACTCACTTCAATAGTTGTGTAAGCATAACATGTGACAAGGCCTTCCTTCAATTTCTCTCCAAGATATTATTTGTCTTAAGTGTGTTCTCAAGAAGGACCATTGGGATTGTTTTGAGGGGTGTCTCTTGGATCACAATAACACCTTTACATGTATTCATTGTGACCTAGTGATCCTTTTCCTTTCCTAGTTCCAAATTTTTTCAACACTTTATTGATGGTTTTTCTAGATGCATTTAGGTTCTTAATCGGAAGAATGAATACAAGTTTGCACTTTAAGGCCCCTAATGAAAACAATTTGGTCATCACATTCAATATATTCTATCATATAATGGAGACAAATATGTAAATAGCTATTTCCTCGACTTGTGTTCTTTAGAGAGAATCTAGATGTAACACATTGTCCCTTATACACCATAATTGTATATTGTGGCTAAAATGAAGAACTAAACCTTAAAAGAAATGGAAATTACATGATTTAATCTAAAAATCTAGTCGTTAAGTTTTGGGTTGAAGAGATTAATTGTGCAAATTACACACTAAAATGCACTCCTATCAACATTGTGTAAAATGTAACACTAGGAGAAGTATAGAGCAAACACGAGTCAAATGTTAGCAACTTTATCATGTGTAGTGATGAAGCTTTGACCTGTTCCAAATGAGAAGCATAAGGTTTTGCAAGAAAAAATTAAAAAGCTGTATTTTTATTGGTTACTCTAAAGATGTAAAAGACTATTGTATTTATGTACCCCACACTATAGATGTGATTCTTAGAAGACAAGTTCGATTTGAAGAAAATTTCTCAACATGGAAACTTTATTCGATGTGTCATATTCAACCTACAAGGCATATTCTTCTTCTGCTTCCCCTTATTATGTTTTTGTTCTAGATATTGTTCTTTTAATGAACACGATGAGGAGAAACCTCATGCTCACCCTCCTCCATTAGATAAGTCTGTTGATCCTACTCCCACAACTCAAACACTTCCTTGATGGGTCCAAAAGACTCAAGAGAGAATTGGACAGTGAGAATGGGATAAAGTGATGAATGAAAAGTAGGATTCCTTGTTGGCAAATAATGATTGGATTAAACCTTTATACTACCCCAGGGAAGAAAACTTCAAATGTAAGTGGATTTTTAGAACCAAATATGCAATAGACGAAATTGTGATAAATATAAATCAATTAACAACCAAAGGTTTCTCTTGATTTGAAAATCTCAACTATTCTTAAACCTTATGCTCTCAAAAGGGATTCCAATTTCCTTGTCATTTCATGTACAACTTTATAAAGATGGGAGATATATACCAAATGGACATTAACTCTTCATTCTTACATGAGAATCCACAAGAAATTTTTATATAGAAAAATATATTAGGTTTGTTCAAATTAAATCTTATCTTTGTTATTTCATCCCTCTCCCTAAGGGCAAGACATGTGGAACATAAGTGGGTTTATAAAACCAAGTATGCTATGAATGGAAGTGTAAGGCACTATTAGTAGCCAAAAGTTTATATTATTTCAGCCCTTAATTACTCTTAACCTTTGCTCAAGTTGCAAAAGTGGATCTTGTTACCTATCATTTTGCATGAGGCATACACTGGTGAATTTTAACTCATTACCATTGTGATTCCCATCATAAAGAGCTTTGGATGGTTAGGGTGCTCATTTCGTTCCTTGGATTGTTGACGACATGGGTGACGATGTGCTAGAGGATTCAATTGGACTTTTCTTGGTATAGGTGTTTATCATAGAAGTATGCTATGAATGGAAGTGTAAGGCACTATTAGTAGCCAAAATTTTATATTATTTCAGCCCTTAATTACTCTTAACCTTTGCTCAAGTTGCAAAAGTGGATCTTGTTACCTGTCATTTTGCATGAGGCATACACTGATGAATTTTAACTCATTACCATTGTGATTCCCATCATAAAGAGCTTTGGATGGTTAGGGTGTTCATTTCGTTCCTTGGATTGTTAACGACATGGGTGACGATGTGCTAGAGGATTCAATTGGACTTTTCTTGGTATAAGTGTTTATCATAGAGTGATAGCAATATCGTTGATCATGCAATGTTTGAGCCTCCACTCCTTGCTAGATGATTAGATATGACAATATGTGGATCCCTTGGGGCAACACCCTAGCACTTTGGAGCTAAGTGGACATTGCATTGGCTTGATCATTTGGTTGGCTTCATCATGGCATGGAGTGCTTTGCATACACTGACTTTTGTGCACATGGTTTGTTCCTTGGATGGATTCACATGGGCCTGGTCAGGGATCTTTTCTCTATTGCTCTAGCTCTTTTGGATGATATTCACATGTGAATGGATTACTTGTAGCATGGAACATGACATCACCTTGAGCAATCCCTTTCCTAGGCCACATTTGGAGGCACTTGCACATATATCTTCACTTAATGCATGTTTTGATAAGGTCATCCTTGTCGTTAAAGAATTGGAGAGGCTCTTGATGACTTGGAATGTGGGTTCATGGCATAGTTTAAGTTACTCTTACTTGGATCCACTACTCCACATGTTTTATTAATCCACACATGCCATTTGAGGATTATTGTGCACACATGTTGCGGCATATTGTTGGATTAAATGGGCTTAGCCCCTCTTTTCATGGATATGGTCGAGCGTTATTCACATTCCACATGTTGAGGCCTTGAATCATGGATCCACTTGCTTGATTTGAGGGTGGTGTCTACTTTCGAGGTTACTATGCACATTTTGTCATGCTTGATGAATGGATGTCTCACCTTGGGAGATGCCACAAATCCCTTGAGGAGCTTCTTCATGGTTTTAGACCCTATTTTGAGGAGACATCCATCTTGAAAAAATGGTTTCTTTCATCCATAGTTGAAGACATTCCACATTCAAAGATATATAAGAGATTCCAAACCCTAGATCTAGGATTTAGCGCATAATTTTGTTGATTTTTGTGTAGCATCAGAGAGTATTCCCACATTCCAAAAGGCCTCCCAAGTCATCCAAGGAAAATTATGGTAATGAAAAAATAAAATTTGTACTTTTGGGCTTCAAGTAGGCCCCAAATGGTCAAGTTGTCCCCACCATGAAAGGGTCTGACCCTCTGTCAAAGTCACCCATTTAAAAAGTATAAATACACAAGTTGACTTCCACTTTTTGACCAATTCGAATTAGCACATTCTCTCTTATATTCACACATGCGAAGTCAAGAAGAATATATGAAGTTTGATCAAGTCATCGAAGTTGTCATTTGATCAAGGTTTGACTTGCTCTATTTGATCGAAAATTAGGATGTGTTTGACTGAGAATCTATCCAAGTTTGACTACAGATAAAGTCCAAGTTTGACCTCAAAAGAAAGTGGAGTTTGACCATAGAGAGAAATTGTTTGACCGTAAGTCTAATCACATGGGACAAGTTGACTAGGATGAAAAGTTTACCAAAATTCACTATTTTGAAGGCTTGACCAATGTTGACTAAGCTGTGATTTTGACGAGGTTTGATTGGTGAATATACTTAGATTTTGGCACAAATTTTAAAATATTCTTAGAATTATAAATATTTTTGAAGAACAAATTTCTCCTAGAAGAAAAGTTAGTGGGTTTTCTCCCAAAGTTTAGGTTTCCCAGGAAAAATTTCGTTGTCTCTATTGTCCTTGGCTGTATCTTTATGATCTTACTATGTTTGTTGCATTACTATTGATATTTTGTGTGTGTAATTGCTCAATTATATAAGCAATATAAAATAATGTGGTTGAAGATGATTAGGAAGTAATTATCAAATCAAAAAATCAGTTTCTACTGTGCATTCCTTGTAGAAAATTCAACATGGTATCATAGCCTTGTTGAAAGAGCAGCAATTCAAGTCAACCTTAGAGACAAGTGTTCAATCAACTTAATTGGATTTTTGGTCTCTTGCCTAAAATGGCACCAAATCTTAGAGTTGAAGGTAGGTTGGATGGTGCCATCAATTTCAGATCTTGGAATACTAGGATACTTCTTACTTTGGAAGAGAATGAACTTCATGATCATGTGGAGAAAGTCATTCCAGAGCTAGAGGGAGCTTAATAAAATCCAAATATAAGAAGAATGAAGCTAAGGCCAAGAGAATCTTGGTAGATTCCATAAAAGATCACTTGATTCCTCCTGTCATTGATGCTCTAGTGAAATTGTATGCGTGCAACAATACCAACATGGAGCTACACTTGAAAAATCATCTCAATAATATCACAATGACTAGATCAAATTAGGTTGTCTCATATCTTATGAATATCTCACGGATTAGAGATGAGCTTGTAGCCATAGGAGGCACCATTGAAGATTCAGAGCTTGTTTCAATTACTCTCAATGGATTTCCTCCCTCATGAGAGCCATTTATTCAAGGAATTTGTGCACAGTCAAAACCACCTTGATTTGACAATCTATGGATTGATTGTGTTCAAGAGGAAACAAGATTATTGTCCAAAAATAACTCACAAAATTCACAGACTAAATAAACACAACCCCTTGCAACTCATACTAAAAAAGGAAACTAAAGAAGGAACTTTGAAAATTTTGACAAAAAGGACTTTGGAAACTTTAGCAAGAAGAATTCAAATAGAATTCTTGCTTCTGTTCAAGATCAGAAGAAAAAGGACATCTCAAAGGTGAAGTGCTTCACTTGTCAAAATTTTGGACACTATGCATCCAATTGTCCTAAAAAAAAGGAAGGAAAAGCAGCATTTATCAGTAACCAACGTTGATAATGATGATGATGAGCAGTCACCTAAGAAGAAGTCAAAATCATTTTTCCTTTAGATTTGTCAAGAAATTGACAATTACTTTCAATTCTCAACTACTTCTTCTTAAATTAAGAGATAAGTACTTTTTTTTCTCCCTTGATAATTATCATTTTTACTTAGTCAACCTCTTGTGTTTTCTTTTTGTATGGCCTTGATATTTCCCTCTTACCTCCTTTATGATTTTTTTCTTTATGAACTTCTGAATGAGGTTTATTGAAAAACAAGTCCATTGTGAAGATTTCCATTACATAGGTGGTAGCATCAAGAAGTACAAGGCAAGGTTGTGACAATAAGGTTCTCTTAGTAAGAGGGAGTGGACTATAAGAACATTTTTGCTCCAATCACCAGATTGTCAGATTCTTGGACTCGAGATTAGCCTTATTAAGAATGGTTGATGTTTGAGAGGGAAGATAGTATAAATTATTAAGACATCCATGATCATGTTCAATGATAAGAAGAGCTTCTAGTTCTAAGGGAGTCTGTAGTCAAGCAAGGTAGAAGGAGCAGCTTTCCAAAAGGATGTCATGGGATTGAGATTGCCAATCAAAATGCTCAAAGGCATAAGGTCTCTAGGAGAAATGTGCCTTCCTTGAGAAGACCATGGTAGAAGGACTTGCTTATGTGACAAAGGGAGTAGTAGTGACAAAAGGACTTATGTAACAAAGAGAGAAACGATGGTAGAAGAACTTGCTTATGTGACAAAAGAAGCAGCAGTGGCAGGAGGATTTGCTTCCATGATAGAGGGAGCAACCAAGACTACAACAGGAAGAGCTACTTCAGTGTCAAAAGGAGTTGGCCTTGGAGATTGAAATGAAGAATTTTGACAAATACACTATTTATTGGGATTGGAGATTCATATTTGATGAATCCCACGATGTACAAACATTTCATTGGATTTGTGATGTACCTAGTGAACATTATGCCAGATATTCACTTTGTAGTGAGCACCCTGAACCAATTTATGTTTGAGAGGAGGCATGTATAGTGGATGGCCAAGTACTATGCAACCAGCTCAGAAAACATAATAAAAGATAGATCAACGACTTGAAAAATAAGCTCTTCGAGGGGTCAACCTCCTTTAAATGAACAATTCTTGGATGATACAAATGACAGGCCTCTTTTGTATATATAGGAGTCGAAAGGGTCACAATATAATTAGAGCCTACATAACAATAATAATGTAAGGGTACAACAATAACAATAGTGGGCATCTATGGGGCACAACAATAACAATATGGGGGTTACATGGGCACAACAATAACAGTAGGGGGCTACAATAATAATAGCAATAAGGAGGCTACACTAGTACTATAGGGACTTGACATGCCCCTCTTCTTCAAAAAAGTGTTGTTCTCGATGCTTGAATAGCTTTGGATGCTTCTATATAAAATTTGATTCTCCCATGTGGAATCTTCAACGGATAAGTTCTTACACTTAATCAGATACTCTGAAATATCGATTATGTAGTTGTTAGGTTCTTGTTTCCGTGACTGCTTCAAGGTCCAATATGATTTGTCACCTATAACCTTCTTTAAGCATGAAATATAGAAAACTAGGTGTACTCGGGAAGATGCAGGTAGCTCCAATTTGTATGCCATAATACCAATCTTTTGCAATACTTTGTAAGGACCATAATACTTGGGTGATAACTTATTATCGTTCTTAGCTTGCTTGAGGGACAATTGTTTGTATGGTTGTAGCCTTAAAAATACTCAGTCGCCTACATCAAAACTTATTTCACTGTGATGTTGATCTACCTATTGATTTATTTGAATTTGCGCCAAAGTGAGGTTTTCCTTTAAGAGTTGGAGAACTTATTGTTGATGCTCGATATGATCTTCCACCACTTGAATTGGAATTTTCTCTTAAAGATGATGTGATGGATGGTGGATGATATCCATAAAGTACCATAAATGGGGTCATTTTTGTTGAAGTATGCAAGGAAGTGTAATACCACCATTTAGCTAGAGGTAACCACTTGACCCATTGTGTTTATTTATCCGATACAAAGCAACAAAGATATCCTTCCAAACATTTGTTCACTATCTCAGTTTGCTTGTCAAATTGAGGATGATAAGATGAGTTATGAGCTAACTAAGTACCAAGACAAGAAAATAATTTCGTCCAAAATTTTTCAAGAAAATGGGCTCTTTGTCACTTACAATAACCTTTGGGTTTCCATGTAGCTTTTGAATTGTTTCCATAAATGTAGTAACAATTGTATTAGCTTTAAAACGATGAGATAATGCACAAAAGTGTGCATACTTGGTAAGTCTATCAACTACCACCATGATGATACTCTTTCCTTCAAACTTGGGTAAAGATATGATCAAATCCATTGAAACCTCCTCCCAACGCTAACTTGGAATGGCTAAAGGTTGCAACATACCCAAGGTCTTAATTGTCTCAAATTTATTTTTTCGACAAACCAAATATTCTGCCACAAACTTTTGAATATCATATTTAAGACCATCCCAAAAAAATCATTCTTGACCCTGTGGTAAGTTTTAAAAAATATTGAGTGCCCTCCTAAGGGGGAGATGTGCAATTCCAAAAGAATCTTTTGTTTGAGTTGGGAATTCTTACAGAGATATAAATGATCTTTATACCATAATGAATCAATTTTCCAGATAAATGTATCAAATGCACTGGGATCATGCTGCAACTTATGAATGAGTGTCCACACCTCTTCGTCATTCTTCTATTCATCCCTTGCTTCAGTTATCCAATCAGGTTGGATAATAGAAATGGCACAAAGCAATGCTTCCACATTCTCATCCTTTCTTGAGAGTGGATATGCAACAACATTTTGCTTCCCTTTTTGTAGATGATTGCAAAGTCATAACCCAACATCTTTGTGACCCATTTTTGTTGCTCTTCTGAAGATAATATTTGTTCCAAAAAGTATTTAACACTATCATGATCTTTTTTTACCTTGAAGTGTCTTCCCATTAGGTAAGGCCAACATTGCTTTAGTGCATGTAGTATTGCCCACATTTCCTTCTCATAAATAGGTTTTTGTAAATACCTTCCCTTGATTGGGCGACCTTCAAAAGCAATGGGTCTTCCTTCTTGCATTAAAACAACACTAATTCCATTTCCTGAGGTATCACATTCCACAATAAAGGTTTTGTTGAATTCTGGTGTAGCTAAGACCGATGCTTGGCACATTGCCTCTTTAAGATGTTCAAAGGCCTTAGTTTCTTCTGTAGTACAAGAAAATGCATCTTTCTTCAGTAATGTTGTTAGAGGCATTGTTATTCTCCCATAATTCTTAACAAATTTGCAATAATACCATGTCAACCCGAGAAATCCTCAAAGATGTTTTAGGGTTGTGGGGATTTTCCATTCCTTAATGGATTTAATTTTGTTAAATCCTACCTTAACACCCTCATGAGATACCATATGACCCAAATATTCCACTCTTGTACTCCAAAGAAACATTTGGAGGTTTTTGCATATAATTGTTTCTCCTCCAATAGTTTGAGCACCCTGTCAACGTGTTGAACATGATTCTTCCAATACTTGTTGTAGATTAGTATATTATC
>APFE031654988.1:82545-107793 GCA_000404065.3 Pinus taeda
AATATATCCTTATATCTTGAGAGTTTAAGGAGTGGTAATTCCTACCAATGCATTACAAGATATGGTCGGATTCATTTATTCTTTCTCTAGTGTTGGTTCCTGGTGTATATCATCTTATTTTGATGTTTCTTTTTCCTTTTCTTCCTCATCTTCAGATTCTATGTAAAATTATTCTTCTCAACACACTTATGATCTTTAGTGTATTTTTTATCATAACTATAACAAAGCCCTTTTTCTTTTTTTTCCTCCTATTGTTGTGGTGTCAACCTTGTAGGTTGTGGAAGGCTAGGAGCAGCAACACTTCCATCTTTATAGTTGTGAGTAGTAGACTTCCTTGTTGCCATAATTTTGCTTTCAACTTCTCTCTCCACCTTGAATGTCTTCTCCAATGAGTCAAGTTCCCAAAGGTGAAATGTTGGATGTTATCCTTCAAAGTCCCTATGAAGATATCAATCCTATGTTCCTCTGGAATATCAGTTACCTTGATCTTCAATTTTTGGAAGTCTTCAATGTGCTCCACCATTGAACTCTTTTGTTTGAGAGTCATCAATTGGCTAAAGAAGGTGTTGATCTTTGTCTCCTCATAATGTGTTATCATTTCGTCTGTAAAAATTGACAAAGTGACAAGTGGTTTACGAGAACATAGCCATCAATACCATACAAATTGATTGGGTTCTAAATACAAAGATGTAATGCGTACCTTTTGTGTGTGTTGCGCATCATGTAGATCAAAGTATTGCTCCATCTGCAATATCCATGTTACCGGATCATTGTCATCAAACTTCCTCATATCGATCTTTAGAATGTGGTTGATCTTCAATCCAAAGTTAAAGTCTCTAAAATCATGATTAACATTAGTTTTTTTCTCATCATGAGTTTCATGGAATACATTTTCGCCATTAGGAAGCATTTATTGTAGAAACTTTGTCAAACCTTTCTTCAAACTTTCCATGTCTGCTTTCAAACCATAATTCAGACCTTTCATGTCTTCTTTCAAACCATCCATCTTAGTTTCCATTTCATTTTTGGTTACTCTTTGCGAGAGCAAAATTTGTTGCACTAGGTCGCATGATTTTGATAAATAATGTTGCATTTCTTCCTCTTGTTCGTGTGTCATAGTAGAGCTTTCTGGTTGCTTAGTGGGAGTATCCATTTTTTTGTTTGGAGGCATATTGGAACCAAATAATGATACATATGCTTTACTATGCACTTTGAATTACTTCAAATTGGTTTTTCAAACAAAACATGCAAACTTAAAAAAATAAGCACATTTTTCTTCTTGATTTTTGGAGCTTGATATTAAAACTATGGTATCTCTGAAATTTCACTCTCCCAAGGTCTGAATTTCGGTCATGTGGTAACACTCTAAGTCTTCTTTCCAACGCCACAAGTCAAACCATGATAGGATTCTTCAATATAAATTTATGTCAAATCTCCCACAATGACCTGATTATGGATTTGTTCAGTAGAGAGAACTTGTATGGGATGCCATGTGTCACTATTTCAACCTTCAACCTTGAAATTGATACAACAGAAACTAAAGTTCATGCATTTTCAGTCAATGTTACGACGATTTTTGCAAGGTCACCTTTTTGAGACTGAATTCTAAAGCATGCAAAAACCCTAACTTCTTCGGACCATATCTCAAAAAATATAAACGAACCAAGATCTAAAATTTCTCCATGAAGTTAACCACGATTTCAGCGCCATGTGGTCAAAATTTGAGCTTTTGAAGCTTCATACAAAAAAATTAGTGAAAATTCCAAAATGACCTGTTTGAAGCAACGAAACCCTAGAATCCAAAGCTATGATACCAAATCTTATGCAATCAGCTCACAAAACAAAAGAAAAAATAGATCAATGACTTGAAAAATAACCTCTTCAAGGGGGAAACCTCCTTTACATCACATAAATGAATAATTCTCGGATGATACAAATGACAAAACTTCCTTTGTATATATAGGAGTTTGAAGGGTCATAATATAATCAAAGCCTACATAACAATAATAATGTAAGGACACAACAATAACAATAACGGGCTTCTATGGGGCACAACAATAACAATATGGGGGCTAAATGGGCACAACAATAATAATAGGGGGGCTACATTAATAATAACAATAAGGGGGCTACTAGTACTATAGGGACCTAATGACAGTGTTGGATCCACCAACATGAGGGGATCACCCCAGTATGAAGTCCCAACTAGACCTCACACCGTTTGGTGTGGGAGTCCCATCCAATATGATGGCCCAGTTGCCATTGTCTTAAGGATTTGCCTCAACTCTTGCTTGTCAGCACAGGATAGTGGTTCGCTTTGTCTTCGAGAAGTGAGGTTCGCGTGCTTGTTGAGTGCAAGTGTATTTGTGTCAATGGTTCCTTCATTGTGAGGGGAAGAAGGTGAAGGTGAGTTCCAGGTTGAAAGGGATCAGTCCCAACTCGGCTAGGAACACACAACGCAAAAGGACATACACAGCTTCCAGCGGAGCAGTGCACTCAGATGCGGCAGTCACAACATACAAGGTAAGATAACACGTACAGAACTCACGGAACAGTCCGAACGAGTGCAATGGTTGTTACACCAAGGTTCAGGTGAAAGGTTTGTCTGATGTCCAACAAAGCAGTCGACACAGACGGGATAGCATTAACAACATATACAACACATTTCCATTACTAGATTATGCATTACAACAAATGAAACAATTCAGATGTAGAACACAGGTTCAAGCAACATGCATTACAAGTGTTAAAGATCAGTCCTACAACAGATACAATACATGTGTGAAAATGTGTTGGCCTGTTAACAGGGTTTTGAATTAAGTGAAAGTTCCAAGACACATAGTTACACCGTACATCACTAACCCCGTCAGCGAGGCGTTGGAGCCACTACTTACTCCTCAAAGAAAAATTACAAACTCTCTTGGCTATGTGGGAGGAGCTGAGATGAAAAGTCCTTTGCATGTACAAATGAGGGGGTATTTATAGCCAAGGGTGAAACTGACCCTTGTGGTTGTTCGACTACCCTCATGACCGTTTGACTTCCATGACTCTTCGACTTACATGAATCTTTGTTCAATCAAGTGGGTCTCTTGGACTTCCACGTTACATCATATTGATTGACAACAAACCCACGGTGGAGATGTGGGCGACATGACTCATGACGTGACTCGACATGACTTGACATGACAATGTTGGTACATTCGTGTTGTTGTTGAAGTGCATGTCGAGCTATAGTGTTGCTAGATGATGGATGTCTTCATGGTGTATCATAGCTTCACCTCTGCTTGGCGAAGTGTGCGGAGTCTTCAATGGTCCTTAGTTCACTTGATGAAGCTTTACCATGTTGTTCCTTGCTTGCATGTTGGAAATCTTGACAGGATCATCTGTTCGTGAAGGTGCATGTTCGTCGTGTTCGTTTGCTTCGCATGCTTTGTTCGTTCATCTATTGGAGAACCTGTCATTCTGCATGTGCTCCCTTCGTTCATCCCATTCAACATCTTGCCATGTTCGTTGGTGTACCTATACCTGCAGTCACTCATGACGAAACATCAAATCCAAAACCTCCTAGTCTACCATGACACATGATCATTCAAATGCAGGTGACCGGGAGAAGCAGGAAGGTTGTGATGCGAGATGATGGCTCCGCGCAATTGCTGATGAAAACTGCACAAGAGTCACAAAGAGATGGAGACAGGCAATCTGAGTCGACAATGACTGTCTGCAAGGTCTGGCTCGACTTGGAGGCAAAATTGTGCAAATTTTGGGAGGAACAATCTGGGCTGTTGGAAGGCAAGGGAGGGATGCTCTACGCATTTTTCAGAACGAATGAGCACCGGGGCTGGACAATGAGATTTGTGCAATTTTCCAGTGGAACGGGTCGGGCTGCATGTAGGGTCAGCAGGTAGGGATTGTGCAGTTTTTCTGGGGAACTCCTGGGTCACTGGCAGCCAAAATTGTACAATTCCCAGAGGGCACTGCTAGTTGGCTGCCCTGGAGACTGGCAGCAGAAACTGCGCAATCCCCAGAGGGAACTAGTAGTCTGTTGCTAGGGGTTGCTGGTAAGGAAGACTGCATTGAGACCGGGAGGCTAGCCTGCTAATCATCTCTACGCAATTTCTGAGCTGAGTTCATTGATGGGCAGCGAAAGGCCTGCTCATGAACATTGCGCAATTTCTGAGATGAACAGTTGGTCGACTGTCGGGATGACTCACTAGGAAAACTGCGCAATTTCTGAGGGAGACAGGGGCGGGCACTTGGTGTCTATTCGACCTATTTTTGCAATTTCCTTAATCAGTTGAGCGGGTGAGGTCAGTGGCCTCTACGCAATTTTTGAGGGGAGTCAGTCTCGAGGTGACTGTCAAGTCCGACTGTCCGGGTGGCCAGCATGAGAGTTGATTGAATTGCTTGCAAGCAACGCAGCTTGAAAAGACTAACTTGGTGCTTCTGCGTTGTTCTGGTTGACAGTTGATTGAGTCGATGGCGGTGTGATGGTCCGGCTGTCAAAGGGGAGTTTGGTCATCAGAACTTTCAGCAAAAATGGCTAAGTGTATGAACAATCGAAAGATGCATAGGTGATCATACGAACAAACACTCGCATGACTTGACGACAAGACGACCAAACCATGCAGACGCACATTTTCAGCAAGATTGATCGACGATGTAAGCGACAAGTGCGACACTCATGATTGATCGTTCATTGGTCAAGACGACGCTTGCGCGACAGTGAATGTGACTGTGTGTGAGGGCAACAAATGTTTTCATAGCGAATAAAACAAGCACATACGAAGCGAAGACTTTGAGCATAACCAGAACACGGTCGCAAGCATGACTCAGACATCAGCATGCAGAGATTTGAATGCAATGAATCAAGGAAGGCGGATGTAAAGACTCACACGAGCTCACAGAGTGAACTGGGTGCGTGCAGTCATCAAGTGAAACTCTTCAAGGGAGGCTCTGAAATTGTTGCAGGTCAAAATTTTGGAGGGTGGTTGTAGCCGCTACAACACTTGGCAATACACTGGTAGAACTCCAGCTTCTCTGTTTCGATTCATTTCTAGCACAAGACCTTGGTCTTTCGGGGAGTATTGAATCATTGGGAAGGTTACTTCAGTTTCCCACTTACCCCATGGACATACATGGTTCACCTTTTGCCAACTCAGTCAAACAAATCAAAAGTTTAGCTTAGATCTCAGTGTTTTGAATCCAGGAAGGGTAGCTTAGCTCCCGAGTTGAAGATTTTCAGAGTAAAGTTTTCATCTCTAGTGTTGCTTTGCTGCCAGCAAGCCTAGACAGTACTCCAACGGAGTCACGCAGTAACACACAAATTTCTCCACTGCCAGCAACCTTGGTCAGTACCCTAATGGAGTTGCATGCTTCACCTCTCTGCGCAAGAAGCCTTTCTCTTCTTTCGCCTTTATATTTTTCAAGAGGACTGTGCATAGGCACTTATTTACTTTTGGGGTGGAAGAGGGGTCCCAACTTATTGAGAGCAGAAGAGGTTTGTTCCTTTAGAGAAGCATGTAAGACCTCTGACATAGGTTTTCTCGTTTAGATTTTCCCCTTCTCCGTTTCTACTAGTTGGATGAGCTTGAACACACAAAGAAGAAGGCTAAGTACAGGCATGAGGCTTCCTAGTGTGGACACAGGTTCATGGTTGGGCCGAAACTTCCCTTATAGATGGTTCGTATTTTCCGTCAAGACTTCATCGGCTGAAGGTTATAACCAAGCACAGAGAAGATGGACACAAGATTGACCAAGTGCTGCAGTGTCACAAGTCTCTTCAAATTTCAGCCACATACTCTATTCAAAAGCCTGAACGTAGTAGTTGTTAACAATTATTTTCAGAAACAAAAATAGTAATATACTAAGCAAACAAAACAAACGTAAACAAAAATAGTAAGCAAAGCAAACAAGGTGAAAACAATAACAAGTAAGCAAACAATCATGCAAAACAGAAAACAAAGACAAGTGAAAAAACAAACACTACTCCTACTCCTACGTTAAACAATTGGGGTTACGTGAAATGAAATTTCCAATGAAGCCACCGTAGGTGTACCTGACCTGCAATCACAAAGATATGAGCAATTAAAACGGATAAAAAATAGTGTGCAACAGAAAATGAAAAAGCTTGAAAAACTTGCACACGAGAGAGAAGGTCTCGCTTGTGTGCGGAAGAATGTGTCACAACCACCCAACACAAATGCTTACCTCTTTCGTGACTACTGTTTTTCAACAAACCTCGGAGGCCTCTTGCGAGTGTGTGTTGTTTTGCACCAAGTTTCTCGATGAGTGTGAGGAAGGACTGAAGCTTGTTACCTGCAACATGACTCACCAAGTAAGATTGTTCTAGCCATTCAGCGATTGGATCATAAAATTCATGATGGTTGTTCTGAAAGATTCGTGATCTTTGAGTAAACGGATTCCTGATTCGAGAGAGGGGATCACGATGGGAATCTGATACAGATAGATAGATCTGGTCATTCTCATCAGCCATGTTAAGACAGTGAGGGCTTGCCATAACCATCGGTGCAGGTCGAAGTGCCTCACTTGCTTGACAGAAGTCTAAAAAGAAATATGCTACATGGTGAAGATCATAGTGCGCGAAGCGACTGTCATTGGATGTATTGTTGGGAAAATGATAAACTACATGACAGCCACCCAAGATAGAAGAGAAATTAGACCAATCGGTCGAGATGCTAGATTCCCAATTTGACATGAACAAAGAAACCTTTCGAACGATTGTACGAACGCTCTGAGTGAGGGAACCAAGTTCATTATGCACTAGGCATGATTGAACACCCACCTGCAACTAGTGAAAAGGTACGCAGGCATCATGGTCATCACAGAAATGTAGAAAGAATGTCAGCACTGTGAATGTGTGAAATCAGTTGGGGTGTGGAGAAATAAGAGTATCTTGATTTGCGTGATAGGTTGTGCGCTCGTCATCACACAGGGAGATCGCTGGTGTGATGAGTGGGCAGATTTGACGTGTGAAATTTGCAAAAAGACCAAGGAGTTTATTACGAGAGAGAACATCTGATAAGTGTGATTCCGGATAGAGATGATCAACTTTACTATCCCATGATTGGATGAAGGACGGTCACTCCCAATCTGAACTGGATGTAAGAGAGGTGGATGAGTACAAACTTGTTCTAACGGACTCGTGGATTTGATCATTAGTGAAATTTTGAAATTTTGAAATATCATACCCCGAACAATAAATATTCTTTACACGGGAATCCACGTCGAGTGCAACCATCTAGATAGACGGATTGTGTGTGAGAAACGAGATCTGATTTGGTTTGACGGGCTTACAAGAGTCGCGATGTCCTGACATAACCATCAACGAACATTGAAGTGCCTTGACTCCCTAGCATGTCCCAAAACTTAGCAAAATTGAAAACTATTTTCATCATGGACAACCTCATTGCCTTGTGTCGATCGAGGAGATAACTCAGAAGATGAAGAAGCAAGAGAATGTAGAGTGTCTTCGACGCATGTTGATGCGTTGTGAATGATAGGACACACAGGCAAGTAAGGCGCAGAGGAAGCTTCGATATGGATGTCTGCTTTGACCAATGCACCTTCTAGATCTGAGTTAGAGTGTATATGAGATGACAATAGATCATATGATGTGCTTGGGTGTTCATCACAACATACGGAAGCGTGGCACTGATGACAACCCAAGACTGGAGGTTGATCAAAAGAATTGATTGTGCATGATGCTACACCAAGATTCGCGGATCGAGGATCGATCAAGAATGGAAGCTCAATGTTTTGAGAGGAATTGATTATGTCTTCACCGTCCTGCTCCTTCGCCTGTATGATGAGATTGCCTTGCACATGACTGCAACTTGAGCGAACAACTCGAGAATCAATAGAGTGCGCGTAGCTAGCTTGTGAAGTAGATCGCTTAAACGAGTCATGGTGCAAGGAGTCATGGCCTGTAGATGATGGAGGATGGCAAAAATGCATATTAGACTCAAGACTTGGGTTAGGAACAGTGATGTCCTCTTGTGGAATGGAGGGATGAGTTTTCACCATAGGCTTTCCTAACCATTCTGGAATTTCCTCCGTTGGGGCGGGAGACAGTTGAGCAGATGGATTGGGAACATGCTACGTAGATTTCTCAGCTTTGCAGGGGGCACCCTCTTTGAGACATGAGGTGTCTCGTGATCCGCAAGAGTTGAGGAAGAAGGGAAATCATGAAGTTCACCGTTTAGGAGACATGAACCAAGCATTTCAGCTCTTGGCTCATGAAGTCAAGGTCCACAAACCGCTGAGGAATTTCGTGACATAAGTGAAGGAAGTGGGTAGCAAAGTCCTCAACTGATTCGCCGGGATTCATTCTTAAATGAGAGATTCTTTCATAGACATATTGGTGGTCACACTCATTGAAGGCTTGATGGAGCTCCGTGGCGAAAGTGAGAAGGGAATGGACGGAAGCAGGTGGCAGGGTTTGACACCACCGATTAGTACGACCTTCAAGGGTGAGAAAGAAGAGTACGCAAGCAAGCTCATCACCATCGATTCTATGAGATTCACAAAAATGAAGAAAATAAGAAATGTGCTTAGTTATGGACGTTCCGTCCTCACCGTCAAACTTTAACAAGGACAAGCGATCGAGAAGCTCATTGGGGATTGATCATTGATTAAGGAAGAAATGAGAGAAACACCCCAGGAGCACGAATTGTGTATTATTCATTAGGTAAGAGATTCAACCCAGATGTACGAGCTCAGCTTGTCATCTCGCCCTCCTTCTAGAGCCAAAATGTTGACGGCGCTGGATCTGCCAACATCAGGGGATCACCCCGGTATGAAGTTCCAACTAGACCTCACACTGTTTGGTGTGGGAGTCCCATTCGGTATGATGGCCCGGTTGCCATTGTCTTAAGGATTTGCCTCAACTCTTGCTTGTTAGCATAGGAGAGTGATTCGCTTTGCCTTCGAGAAGTGAGGTTCGCGTGCTTGGTGAGTGTAAATGTACTTGTGTCAATGGTTCTTTCATTGTGAGGGGAAGAAGGTGAAGGTGAGTTCTAGGTTGAAAGGGATCAGTCCCAACTCGACTAGGAACACACAACACAAAAAGACATACACAGCTTACGGCAGAGCAGTACACTCGGATGCGGCATTGACTAAATACAAGATAAGATAACACGTACAACACTCACGGAACAGTCCAAAAGAGTGCAACGATTGTTACAACAAGGTTCAGGTGAAAGGGTCAGATGCCCGACAGAGCAGTCAACACGGATGGGACAACATTAACAACATATACAACACATTTCCATTAATAGATTATGCATTACAACAAATGAAACAGTTCAGATGTAGAACATAGGTTAAAGCAACATGCATTACAAGTGTTAAAGATCAGTGTTACAACATATACAGTCCATGTGTGAAAATGTGTGGGCCTGTTAACAGGCTTCTGAATTAAGCGAAAGTTCCAAGACACATCGTTACACCGTACATCACCAACCCCGTCAGCGAGGCGTTGGAGCCACTACTTACTCCTCAAAGAAAAGATTACAGACTCTCTTGGCTATGTGGGAGGAGTTGAGGTGAAAAGTCTTTTGCATGTACAAATGAGGGGTTATTTATAGGCAAGGGTGAAACTGACCCTTGTGGTTGTTTGACTACCCTCATGATCATTTGACTTCCATGACTTTTCGACTTACATGACTCTTTGTTCAATCAAGGGGGTCTCTTGGACCTCCACGTTACATCACATTGATTGACAACAAGCCCATGGTGGAGATGTGGGCAAAATGACTCATGACGTGACTCAACATGACTTGACATGACAATGTTGGTACATTCATGTTGTTGTTGGAGTGCATGTCGAGCTATAGTGCTACTGGATGATGGATGTTTTCATGGTATATCATAGCTTCACCTCCACTTGGCGAAGTGGGCGAAGTATTCAATGGTCCTTGGTTCGCTTAATGAAGCTTTACCATATTGTTCCTTGCTTGCATGTTAGAAGGCTTGACAAGCTCATATGTTCGTGAAGGTGCATGTTCGTTAGGTTTGTCCGCTTCACATGATTCGTTCATTCGTCCGTTGGTGAACCTGTCATTCTGCATGTGCTCCCTTCATTCATCCCATTCGTCGTCTTTCCATGTTCGTTGGTGTACCTGTACTTGCAGTCACTCATGATGAGACGACATCAAATCCAAAACCTCCTAGTCTACAATGAGACATGATCATTCGGATGCAGGTGACCGGGAGAGGCAGGAAGGCTGTGATGCGGGATGATGGCTCCGGGCAACTGCTGATGAAAACTGCGCAAGAGTCATTGAGAGATGGAGACAGGCAATCTGAGTCGACAATGACTGTCTGCAAGGTCTGGCTCGGCTGGGAGGCAAAATTACACAAATTTTGGGAGGAACAGTCTGGGCTACTGGAAGGCAAGGTAGGCATGCTCTGCGCATTTTTCAGAACGAACAGGCAGCGAGGCTAGATAGCCAAATTTGCACAATTTTCCACAGGAACGGGTCGGGCTACATGCAGGGTCAGCATGCAGGGATTGCAAAGTTTTTCTGGGGAACTGCCCGGGTCACTGCGTAATTCCCAAAACTGCGCAATTCCCAAAGGGAACTACCAGTTGGCTATTGCGATCACTGGTAACACAATTCCCAAAGGGAACTACCAGTTAGCTGCTGGGGTCATTGGCAGCCAAAACTACGCAATTCCCAGAGGGAACTGCCAGTTGGTTGCCCGGGAGACTGGCAGCAGAAACTGCACAATTCCCAGAGGAACTAGCAATCTGCTGCTAGGGGCTACTGGCAAGGAAGACTTCACTAAGGCTGGGAGGCTGGCTTGCTGATCATCTCTACGCAATTTCTGAGCTAAGCTGAGCTGACTGATGGGTAGCAGAAGGCCTGCTTATGAACATTGTGCAATTTTTGAGATGAACAGTTGGTCAACTGTCGGGATGATTGACTGGGAAAACTGCGCAATTTTCTTAGGGAGACAAGGGCGGGCACTTGGTGTTTGTCTGGCCTGTTTGTACAATTTCCTCAGTCATTTGAGCAGGTGAGGTCAGTGGCCTCTATGCAATTTTTGAGGGGAGTCATTCCTAGGGTGACTGTCGGGTCCGACTGTCTGCATGGCCAACATGAGAGTTGATTGAATTGCTTGCGGGAAGCGTAGCTTGAAAAGACTAGCTTGGTGCTTCTACGTTGTTCTGGTTTACAGTCAATCGAGTCGATGGCGGGGTGATGGTCTCGCTGTCAGAGGGGAGTTTGGTCGTTAGAACTTTCAGCAAAAATGGCTAAGTGTGTGAACAATCGAAAGATGCATGGGTGATCATATGAACACACACTCGCATGACTTGACAATGAGACGACCAAATTATCCAAACACACATGTTCAACGAGACTGACCGACGATGTAAGCGAAAAGCGCAACACTCATGATTGATCGTTCATTGATTGAGACGACGCTTGCGCAACAGTGAATGTGACTCCGTGTGTGAGTGTGACAGATGCTTTCATAGAGAATACATCAAGCACATACGAAGCGAAGACTTTGAGCATAACCAGAACACGGTTGCAAGCATGACTCAGACATCAGCATGCAAAGACTTGAATACAATGAATCAAGCAAGGCGGATGTAAAGACTCACACGAGCTCACGGAGTGAACCCGAGTGCGTGCAATTATCAAGTGAAATTATTCAAAGGAGGTTCCGAAATTGGTGCAGGCCAAAATTTTGGAGGGTGGTTGTTTCCGCTACAACTGGACCTAACATCAGGTCACTTCATTTGAGACATGATGCAAATAGGAGCAATAGAGCTCCAATACATATTCACATATGAGTAGATTATGGGCATACTTCAAAGATGAGCTTAGTATGATGTTGAATGCCTCCCTCATTGGAAGGGAATGATGAGGTCTTTGCAAGACTGGGTTGACCATCTCCATAATCCATAAAGGACTTTAGCTAGGTCATAAAAGACTTTTACCAGTGGAGATGGATATTGTTATCAGCCGGGCTGGTGGGGGTTGGGCTATGTCAACTTGTCAACCTCGAAGTAACCATTTCAAACCAACTTTTGATTGGAAGTTAACCCTTCCAATCTGAAAGGGCTCTCTCAATATTTTTTAGAATGTCGATGGCTAACTTTGGTTTTCTATTTTGATATTCTGAGTGAAAGAGTGTGAGGGTAGCCACCATTGGGCATGGAGTCAGTAAAGAAAAACAACAACAAACAACACACTGTTTATGGAAGCTGAGGCAATATTTGGTTTCTGGATAAAGAAATCACAGTAATCATAGTAAATTGAAAGAAGTTGGAGTTGTTTGACATATTTCCAAGTAATCAATAAACTATAACACTAATGGATATTCACAGTAATCACAACAAATTGAAAGAAGTTGGAGCAATACAATAGTGAATTCCAAGTAATCAATAAGCTGTGAAAACTAATAACTAAGAAAGGAGCATGATAGGATGAGTCTGAAACCAAATGAATCTCAGGTCAAAACAGAGTTGTTGCAACTGTATTTCTATTAACTAAAAACATGTACAACAGTGGTTCTCCCCACGTCGATCCCCCCTGTGCAGAGTCGAGAGTTCACATATTTATAGAGAAAGGTCTCTCATTACATATCTGCCACTTGGGCTAGATAACTATTAGATCTGTTCCTATCTGTTTAATAAAACACTGAGCTTTTTAATGGATTTATGTTATAAAAAAGTTCGATCAAATACAAAATCGAAGTATGTATGAATTGTTACAATACTTAAGAAAATTGTTGTAGTGTGGCATTGTATCTATGGAAATCCATACATATGGCCCCTTGAATCTTGATATGTTGTTTCTGGGTATTTATCATGCTGGAAGGCGTGTTATAAGTGCCATTATTCTCCCACTGTGTCTCGTGCCTCGTTTTCTTGCGCTCCATGTCTTGTTGCCTGTTTTCTCTGTGTTCTATTGAATAACCATGTTGCCCCTATATATCGTTGCCTCTTTTCTTTGCCTTGTTTAATAACCATGTCGCTGAAGAAAATCCGAGAAATACTCTTGCTGTCTCGTGGAGTGGAAGAGGAATGAAGTTCTAATCTGACTTGTTGATCTGTGCTTGAGGTTATCACAATCGCAACACAGGAGGAGGAGCCTTAACATTGATTTAATAGTGAATTTTCAATAAGCCGGATGTGACGGTTTATAGGATGCAACACATAAAAAATCGCATCCGGGGAGGGTCTTGTAATATCACAATCGGCGGAGGGTGGATTGCGATGCAATATAGCAATCGGCGGACAGGTTCTGCGATATCCATGGTAACTCACTAAAATAAATTTTAGTTTTATTAGTCAAGGTTTTCCGCCACTGGTCTTTGCATCTATCTGTTGTTTTTCTGAAAGAGGCTGTTGTGCTTTACATTTGAAGATCAAAGAAGAAAAGACATGTCTATTCTAACTGTTTTGGAGAAATTCCCATATTCTCTAAAACCCATCCCTTTCATCCTTTGTTTTTACCATTCCTTACTCATAAACCCAACTCTAGCTGTAATCCACTTTCTAACTCTCGACGCATACTCATTCCTAATCTAACCACATTCACCCGCATTCTAACTCTAGTCGAAACCCATATTCCATTTTCCTTTGTAAAACTCTAGTTGCATTCCATTTTGTTATAACACTAAACTCTAGCTGCAAACCATTATATATATATATATAAAACCCACCGCCCTTTTAAAGGCTGGGACCCGCAGGCCACATTTCATATATCGCATCGGCCTTTCCCTTCCTTTATAACATCTCCACCCGTATACTTCCTCCCCTTGTGATTGTGATATTGTATATCGCAATATCGCAAGCCCGACGTCGATCGCATATCATTACCACTTCGTCAATTATCCCTTTATCGCCGATTGCGATATCACATTCCCGTCGATATCGCATATCGCAGACCCGCCGCCGATGCGATATTGTAAGTCCTTCCATTTTCCAATAAGTATCACTCTTTGATTGCGATATCACAGAGTTCTTTCCATCCCACCAATATTGTAGAACTCGTTTGCTGATTACAATATCGCATCGCAATCCACCCTTCGCCTATTGCGATATTGCAAGAACCTCACCGGATGCGATTTTTTATGTGTTACATCCTATAAACTGTCACGTTCGGCTTATTGGAAATTCACTATTAAATCAGTGTGAAGGATCCTCCTCTTGTGTTGTGAACGCGATAACCACAAGCATGGATCAACAACTCAGATCACCACTTCATTCCGCTTCCACTCCACGAGAGAGCGGGAGTATTTCTTAGCTTTTCTTCAACGGCATGGTTATTAAACAAAGCAGAGAAAAGAGGCAATGATACGCATGGGCAACGTGGTTATTTAATAGAACACAAAGAAAACAGGCAGCAAGACATGGAGCGCAAGAAAACGGGGCACGAGACATAGTGGGACAATAATGGCACTCACAACACGCCTTCCAGCAAGATAAATACCCAAAAACAACATAGCAAGATTCAAAGGGCCACATGTATGGATTTCCACATATACAATGCGACAATACAATGATTTTCTTAATTATTGTAACAGTTCATACAAACTTCAATTTTGGATTCGAACTTTGTTATAACAGAAATCCCTTAGAAAGCTCAGTGTTTTATTAAACAGATAGGAGCAGATCTAATAGTTATCTAGCGCAAGTGGCATATATGTAATGAGAGACCTTTCTCTATAAATATGTGAACTCTTGACTCTGCACAGGGGGACCCATGTGGGGAGAACCATTGTTCTTCATGTTTTTAGTTAATAGAAATACAGTTGCAGCAACTCTATTTTGACTTGAGATTCATTTGGTTTTAGTCTCATCCTATCATGCTCATTTCTTAGTTATTAGTTTTCACAGCTTATTAATTATTTGGAATTCAATGTTGTATTGCTCCAACTTATTTCAATTTGTTGTGATCACTGTGAATATCCATTAGTGTTATAGTTTATTGATTACTTGGAAATCTGTCAAATAGCTCCAACTTCCTTCAATTTACTATGATTACTGTGATGCCTTTATCCACCTTAGGAAATCAAAGATTTCCTCAGCTTCCATAAACAGTGTGTTATTTGTTGTTGTTTTTCTTTGATTGACTCCATGCCTAATGGTGGCTACCCTCACACTCTTTCACCCGAAATATCAAAATAGAAAACCAAAGTTAGCCATCTGCATTCTAAAAAATATTGAGAGATCCCTCTCAGATTGGAAGGACTAACTTCTAATCCAAAGTTGGTTTGAAATAGTTACTCTGAGGATGACAGGTTGACACAGCCCAACCCCCACCAGCGCGGGTGATAACATTTTGGTGTGTCTGCCGAGAGCTGGAAAGCTCCTTTTCCGAGATTCTCTTTGAGTCTCTTCTTTCTAATTCCTAAGGGTAACAGGAAATCAGAAGTTTCAAAAGGTTGTGATATTACCCTTGCGACTCCAATCTTAAAGGATTCTGAAGATCGAAGTTTCATGGCGACTCCACTACTTGCAGATCAGTAGCTTGAAAATTTTGAAGATGAATTCTACCGCAAATCTTTTTCAGTCATCAGTGAAAGTGAAGTCTCTTCTTTTTATCAACTCAGGGGATGGATTCAGTTTTATTTTTGAGTTGCCCATATATGATCCACTACTGATTTTGTTCAAGCATAGTCAAGCAGCCCAAGCATTTAATCTGTTGTTTGACTGGTTATACTGGAGATTTTATATTACTTGCATTAAGCAGGTGGATTTTCAAATATTAGAGTAGGACATAAATAAGCTTGATGGGCAAGTATTTCCTTCAGATTTAGGTTATAGTTTGCAGTTGTTAGTTCCAGTTGGTCTACAATTTTATTTTCAATTTGGTGTGGTAGGTTTGAATGTAGTCTTCAGAATGGGACCAATCCAATGGTCAAGCAACTGTTCTACTAGTTCTTTATTGCACCACAGGGGAGCAGCATCCCCATTGGAACCAATGTTATCCATAATAACTCACTAAAATAAATTTTAGTTTTATTAGTCAAGGTTTTCCATCATCGATATTTTCATCTATCTGATGTTTTACTGAAAGAGGTTACTGTGCTTTACATTTGAAGGTCAAAGAAGGAACGACAAGTCTATTATATTGTTTTCGAGAAATTCCCATATTCTCTAAAACCTATCCCATTTCATCCTTTGTTTTTACCATTCATTATTCATTAACCCAACTCTAGTTATAACTCATGTTTCAACTCTAGCCTTAATCCCTTTGTATTTCCAAACTCTAGCCGCATTTCCACCTTTTCCTTTGTAATATTTCAAAACCTTTATAAATATGTCGCAACCTTTTTAAGGTTAGGACCCGCAGTCTATATCACAATCGACCTTTCCCAACTCTAGCCGCATTCTATTGCATTCCATTGACACTAAACTTTAGCCGCACATGCAAACCATTTTATATATATTACCCCCACCCCTAAGACATAAAACGGCCCGCGGGCCACGTGTCATATCACAATCGCAAACCTCGCAATAATCCTCGTAATAACTAAAGTTTATCCACCCTTCGCTTGTTGATTGCCAATTGCGATAACCCTCCACCCGCCAATTGTGACATCACAATCGGTGATCGCACAAACATAATCCCGCTCCACCAAAGTCCTTCCGACCCACCGATTGCGATGTGCGAGACCCTCCCTGGATGCGATTTTTTTATGTGTTTCACTCTATAGACCGTCACGTTCGGCTTATTGGAAAATCACTAAAAATCAGTGTTAAAGCTCTTCCTCCTGTGTTGTGATGCGATGTTAAAACTGCCCAGATCAGAATCCATTCCGCTTCCACTCCACGAGACAACAAGAGTATTTCTTGGCTTTTCTCAGCAACATGGTTATTTAATAGAACGCAGAGAAAAAATGCAGCGAGACACAGTGGGACAGTAAAGGCATTCTTTGCACTTTCAACAGAAAACAACACATCAAGATTCAAGGTACCAGATGTATGGATTTCCACAGATACAGCGCCATGCCACAACAACAGTTTTCTTAATAATTGTAACTATTAGATAGGTTCAGTTATACAAACTTCCATTTGTATACGAACTCTATTATAACATAAATCCCTTAGAAATCTCAGTGTTTTATTAAACAGATAGGAACATATCTGATAGTTATCTAGCCCAAGTGGCAAATATGTAATGAGAGATCCTTCTCTATAAATATGCAGACTTTCGACTCTCCAAAGGGGGAGATCGATGATGTGAGAACCATCCTTTGTACATGTTTTCAATTAATGAAAGTACAGTTGCAACAACTATGTTTTGACCTGAGATTCATTTTGGTTTTAGTCCCATCTTGTCATGCTTTGTTGTTATTAGTTTTCACAGCTTATTGAATACTTGGAATTCAATGTTGTATTGCTCCAACTTCCTTTAATTTGTTGTGATTATTGTGAATGCCTTATTATTAGTTTTTCATGGTATCTTGATTACTTGGAATTATGTCAAATAGCTCCAACTTCCTTCAATTTGTTGTCATTATTGTGATGCCTTTATCCACCTTAGGGAACCAAAGATTGCCTCAGCGTCCATAAACAATGTGTTGTTTGTTGTTGTTTTCATTTAACTGACTCCATGCCCAATGGTGGCTACTCTCACACTCTTTCACCCGAAATATCAAAATAGAAAACCAGAGTTATCCATCTGCATTCTAAAAAATATTGAGAGAGCCCTCTCAGATTGGAAGGGCTAACTTCGAATCAAAAGCTGGTTTAAAATAGTTAGTCTGAGGCTGAAGGGTTGCCATAGCCCAACCCCCTCCAACCCAGTTGATAACAAATACATTCATATTTGAAGCCAGAAGAAATTGACTGCTAAAATGACTTGTTTAGGTCATAAAGGACTTTGATTAGAAAGGTGAGTGGCCCAAACCAATTACAAGGACAATTATTGGATACACTCACCTGAGAAGCCAGAAGGAATTAGTTGGGTCATGAAGGACTTTGACTAAGAGGTGAATGGACCAAGGAAATTATAGGATCAGACAGATCTTCTCCTCAAAAGCCAGAAGGACTTGGCTACTAGAAGGATTTGGCTAGGTTGACTAGAAGAGATAGATGTAATTCACCTTTGATACTAGAAGGACTTGGCTAGGTCATAAAGGAATTTAACCAGAAAGGTGAATGGTCCAAAGGTAAATTCTCTCCTAAGAAGCCAAAAGGACTTTGCTAAATCATAAAGGACTTTGACCATAGGAGATTGATAAATTTATCTATGGAGCCATAAAGGACTTTGGCCAAATCCCTGGATACTCACGTACATATGAGGAGTTACATTGCCCACTCCAAGATAAAGTTGTCTATAGACATGCATCAACATGGCAAGCTCATGAACATTTCTTATGAAGGAGAAATTTCAGCTAAAGGATAAACCTGTTGCAGCCAAGGAGAATACCTGCCTCGCTAAGAGGGTGTGTTGATTTTTGTGTAGCATCGAGAGGTATTCATACATGCTAAAAGGCCTCCTAAGTTGGCCAAGGAAATTATGAAAATGGAAAATTAAAATTTGTATTTTTGGGCTTCATGTAGGCCCTAAACAGTCAAGTCGACCCCACCATGAAAGGGTGTGACCCTTGGTCAAAGTCACCCATTTAACAAATATAAATACACAAGTTGACTTCCACTTTTTCACCAATTCCAACTTAGTCAATGTTGGTCAAGCCTTCAAAATAGTCAAATTTGGTTAATTTTTTGTCCTAGTCAACCTGTCCCTTGTAGTCAAATTCAGACCTGTGATTGACCCTTGTGGTCAACTCGAACCTATGGTTGACTTCCTGTGGTCATCCTGGCGTCAAACAGTCTCTCTGTGGGCAAACTCGACCTTCTTTTGCGGTCAAACTCAGAGTTTTTCTGCAGTCAAACTTGGACAAATTCTCGGTCAAACAGAGTAGGTCAAATCTCAGTCAAATGGTAGCTTTTATGACTTGGTTGAACTTCAAATTTTCACACGTGCGAAGTCAAGAAGAAAATTTGAAGTTCGACAAATTCATAAAAGCTACCATTTGACTGAGATTTGACCTACTCTGTTTGACCGAGAATTTGTCCAAGTTTGACCGCGGAAAAACTCCGAGTTTGACCACAAAAGAAGGTCGAGTTTGACCACAGAGAGACATTGTTTGACGACAGGATGACCACATGAAGTCAACCGTAGGTTCGAGTTGACCACAAGGGTCAACCACAGGTCTGAATTTGAGCGCAAGGGACAGGTTGACTGGGACAAAAAGTTAACCAAATTTGACTATTTTGAAGGCTTGACCAGCATTGACTAAGTTGGAATTTTGACCAGGTTTGACAAGTGAATATACTTGGATTTTGGCACAAAATTTTAGAATATTCTTGGAATTATAAATATTGTTGAAGAACAAATTTCTCCTAGAAGAAAAGTTGTTGGGTTTTCTCCCAAGTTTGGGTTTTCCAGGGAAAATTTTGTTGTCTCTATCGTTCTTCGTTGTCTCTTTATGAACTTACTATTTTTGTTGCATTATTGCTGAGATTTTCTGTGTATACTTGCTCAATTATATAAGTGATATAAGTTAATTTGGTTGAAGATCGGTAGGAAGTAATTATCGGATCAGAAAATCAGTTTCTACTGTGCATTCCTTGTAGAAAATTCAACAATTTTGAGGATGGCATAACTTCAAGAGTAGTTATCCTTTGACAAAGTACCCATATTGCTACTAGATCAATGTCACTAAATGCAGAATGGATGTGGAATTTCCAAAATGTGGTCATAACTGAAATTCTGACAAAAGATGACATAGTTATGGTGCTTTAAAATCCGTTGTAGGAAAATTTTCACCACATTTTGACCACGCATTTAAGGAACACCCAACCTTTTGGGCTTGATCGTTTGAGATATTTGAGCAAATCATTATTGGTATATGCCCATGGTGAAGAGCACCCTAGCTCTTATGGCCACATGGCCCATGTTTTATTAACCTATTGGAGGCAGTCCAGTCTTGAGAGCCTCTACTCATTGCTTTTTGGGATGTTTCACCTTCAAGGAGATCTAGGAGGTTTTCATTACCTACTTAGGAGAGTTGGTTGTGGATCCATCCACTTTGAGGCCTTTGGAGGCTAGACGTTGCAACTTTGACTCAACTTCCTCCTGCGTTTAATGAAGACGTCCCACTCTCTTAGGTATATGTTTTTTGGAGACTTGTATATGTGGCATTGACCACTTCATTATTTTATGATTTGTTTAAAAAATAGTTAGAGGAAATAATTCTTTAGTCCTCCATCGACTAGATCTAGGGTTTTCTATGAAAAAAAATATTTGATTGTAAAGTTAAGTTAGACTCTATATAAAGAGTATCCCTCCCCTATTTTCACTCTTGGTTGGATTTTTGGAGTTTCCCATCCCTGGAGCTTAATTAACATATCTTTCTTGAAGTATATGTGACATATAAGGGATTTTTATTTGTGGGTGCATAGCTATTTGATACTTCGTGAAGATATTTTCCCTTGGTTTCAATTTGGTTCATAAAATATTGATTGTGAATTTTCTAGTCTTCTACAAAGCTAGCAAAATTGATCCATTGTAGGGCAAAGTCTACCAATTACTATTACTAAGCTAAAGTTGAGTTTGCTAATGAAGGTGCTCATTTTAGGAACCCTTCTTTATAGGGTCTTCATCTTTAATTTAATCTTGATTAGATAGGCTACACTCTTCATTCTAATACATAGAGAAAATAAGCAAATTTGAAGATATGTTTCTTCTTGACCCCATAAGCCCCCTTAGATTCCCCTTGACTCCATTAACCTTGTTGGATTTGGCACTAATCTTTACTTCCTTCCGTCACCTCTTTTATATACTAAAAATTGCAAAAGCATTAATTTACTAATGCTATTCTCACATCACCTTATGCCTCATTGCTTACTTATTAATCCTACTAGGGATACCCAGGTGACAATGGTGATAATCCTAGTAGTTCCCTCTTTAGTTGTCCCTTGTCGATTATGGATTTTATCATCAAGTACAATTTAGGGATAACAAATTCAATTTACCTTTATTCTTTTTTTATCAAAGGAATTTATTTCAAGGAAGCCCAAGGGATGCTTCCCCATATTCGTGGATAGCATCCCTAGTAAATTGGTCGATGTATGCTCATGCACCTAACCTAGTGGAATTCAAGCTAAGCATATGCTAGCACAAAACTAGCCGAATTCCCAACAACATTAGCAATGACCATTGAGCTAACTCCTTAGGTTATTTTCCTCCTCCTTTCACTTGTAGCTTCACAAAGATAGGAGATCAATATATGGACATTGAGTAAACATTCTTGCATGGGAATCTACAAAGATAAAATTTATATGAACCAACCTCCTAGGTTTGTTCAAGGTGACTCTAACCCTTTTTTCCAACAAAAAATATCTTTCTAGACTCAACAAAGCACCATGGGCTTCATATCAAACGATGGATGAGAGCAAGCGTAATTCATGATTTTATTTTACATGTGCCACTTTGACCCCAATGTTTATAAAAAAAAGAAGAGTGGGTCGTGAACTTTTGATTATTGTTTTGTATGTTAATGACATCATTCTCATTGTAGTGATCCTCATTTGATCATCCAAATGAAGTCTCTTAGGAACCAATTTGAGATTATAGACTTAGGATGCCTACATTATTTCCCTAGACTTCAAGTTCTTCAACCAAATGAAAATATTTTATTTTCTTGGCTCAAGTATGCCCTTGATACCCTTTGCAAATTTAATGAAGTTGTAAATCAACCCCGACATTTTTTCTGTGTGGAATTAAGTTATCTGCCCAATGCTCCACTGCCAAGGTGGAGCCTACTTTGCATTAACAAGTAGTTAGCAATGGATTGTACTCAATTCATACCTATCCAAACCTACCTTTTTGTATTAATCTAGTCTCTAATTTTATGTAGGATCCATGGGAGCCATTGTAAAGTAGACAAAATGATACTTTGGTACATCCAAGATACAGTTCAATTTGGCATTCAATACAGTTCATGGAGTTCTACTTTATTGGTTAGTTTCTAAGTAGCTGATCATGCAAGCTATGAAGCACTTTGTCTCAAAATATCCTTTCTGGTAGACGCATTCGACCATTTTATGTTGTGACAATGAGAGTACCATCTAACTTGCTCCACATTGAATTCAACATCAACACATGAAGCACATACTCCTCTTTTGACAATGTATTCATATTCGATAAGCTACTAACTTGACTTATTATTAAACGAAAGATAAAGTTGGCAACATCTTCACAAAGCCCCTAACATAAACCAAGTTTCTCTATCATCAAACTATGTTAATTATGAATGAAGTTGTCATTAAGGAGAGATAGGTGTAACACCTCCTACCTTATCCATCTATGATTTTGTGGATCCTTCATCCT
This sequence comes from Pinus taeda, assembly GCA_000404065.3. Classification (NCBI taxonomy): domain Eukaryota; kingdom Viridiplantae; phylum Streptophyta; class Pinopsida; order Pinales; family Pinaceae; genus Pinus; species Pinus taeda. The sequence continues at coordinate 104,934 of APFE031654988.1, forward strand.
ATCCCAATTGGTTCTTGAAGGATGTTGTTAGGATATTAGATATAAGGGTATTACTTAAGACCAAATAGTTTCAATGTACTAGTCATGGGTGTTTTTAGTGTATTTCTTCAGTGTGCTTTTATACTTTAGTTATCTAATGGTCCACATCCTATCTTATGCATAAATGATTCGACGGTCCTATTCTCGATATTCACAAAACTTGCTTTGTGTATTTTTAGCATGATCGATCCATGATTTCCATTTAAAGATCATGAAGGATCATTTGACCAAGAAATGTGAATATGATAGAGAAAGATGTATTAGATATAAATAATTTGAGTCTTGATACAACTTTTATGTCGCTTCTTAGATTTTTCCATCTCAAAGGGTTTTATCATGTAAATTATGTTGTCTTGATCTTTGATCCACATGTGAGTTATTTCTCTTTGGCATTTGACCATGTGATTTCCCCACATGTTGATTTATAACTTTTGGCTCATTTGCCAAGTTATCTTTGGCCTTGTCTAAAAGATGCTACAATTGTGCTTGGTCTTACCTAAGCTCTAATGCCTTTATTAACTCCTTGCTAGAACTTTAAACCCTAACTAAATGGCTAACCCTACAAAACCTTGGTCCTAAAAGGCTGCAATTGGTCCTAATGAAAGGTTAAGGCTTTAAACTCTCCTTCTATATTTATTTTACAACAACGACCATGGTACAATCAATATTTGTAATGTTTCATAAGCCTCAATGTCTACAATGTTGGGACAATATCCTAGCTAAAAGCAATCTTGGTATTATTATGGTCTCTTTAATATGCATTTCCCAAGAACTTACCAATGCCACATCTATTAGCATAAATGACCTTGACCTTTGTGAGCTCAACTATAAGTGTTGGCTTCTTGAGATTGTAATCCCAAGAAAAAATAATTAGAGATGTATCTAATCATTTGTGATAAGAAAAAATGATCTACAAAAGATATTACAAATCATGTCTCCAAAATATATAAGGTATACAAGTGTCTACATGTGAGACTATAATCAACAAATAAAGGGACATGAGTCACCTACAACTTATTGAGATTGTAGACTTGAGACAAAATATTTAGAGATGGATTCATTCCTTTGCAATACAAAAAGATGATGTATACCATGTGGCATCACGATCCATGTCATGTATATGCATGCCCAAATATATAAGATATATAAGCCTCTACATGTGAGACAGTAATAAATAAAGAATAAACAAATAGTTGATAAAAAAATATACATTGAAAAAATCAAGGAAAGGCAATGTATCATAATATTCTACTTGTGTCAACAACTAATTTTTCCTGAGTAAACTATCGGTTAGCCAACAAGGATCATGCAATCCTCGAACTTTCTTTGATAACATAAACTCCCAAAGGCTTGAATTGTTATCATGTTCAAAGATTTTGACAAACACACGAGCTCTTAAAGTATTTTGATTGGGATCCAAGAATTCCTCACAACTCAAAATCTCATAGCCCTTAAGATTTAATATCCTCTGATACCTTCACACACAAATGAACATGTTAGGAAATCCTCATGCAAAACTATTGGTTAATATTTAATAATGTTTCTGAATAATATTACCTTGTTTTGAATTTTAAAGCAAAGTGCCCAAAATGATATAAATCTGCAGCATAACCAAAATAACTTGGCAATGAATCCCCAACAAGTGTTCCCTCAATGTTAGCAAAATTATATAGAACCTACATAAACAATTTCATCAAAACATTGAATAAGGTATCCATGACACTATATGAAGCACTTCACTACAAATTTTTAAACACTACTAGCAATTAAAATATGATGGAGAAAAAAAAAACATGAATAATTTAATTTAAAAATCTATGTTGCATATGTTAGAAAATGTAACTAGGTTTGGTCTTTGTTATGAACCCAACTCACAAAAAGATACAAAAGATAGATGAACGCCTTAGAAATAAGCCTCTTCGAGGGAGCAACCTCCTTTACATTACACAAATGAACAATTATTGGATGATACAAATGACAAGACCACCTTTCTATATATAGGAGTCTAAGGGGTCATAATATAATCAGATCCGACATAACAATAACAATGTAAGGGCACAATAATAACAATAGTGGGCTTCTATGGGGCACAATAATAACAATATGGGGACTACATGGACACAACAATATAATAAGGAGGTTGTACTAATAACAATAAGGGGTTACACTAGTAGTATAGGGACCTAACATGCCCCTCTCCTTCCAAAAGTGTTGTTCTCAACGCTTGAGTAGTTCTTGATGCTTCTGTATAAATTCTTGTCCTCCCATGTGAAATCTTCAGCGGGTAAGTTCTTCCACTTGATGAGATACTCTGAAATTGATCTATTTCGTAGCTTTTGATTTCTCGATTTTGTGACTGCTTCGGGTTCTAATATGATTTTTCCTTCCTTGTCAAGTTCTCGCAATACTGTTTGAACTGGGATCTTCTACAACTTTTGAATGAGTTCCCACTCCTTTGGGCATATGGATATATGTAAGGCCTGATGTTTGGAAGAACACTTCGTGGAATCAAATGAATAGCATGATCATGATCAGGAATAGGTGGGAGGCCTTTGGGAGTCTCAAATACCTTGGAATGATTGTCCAAAACGTTTTGGAGATCTGGAGAAATACATGATTTAGATGTGGGATCCTCTAATGAACATAATTGTGCAATTACACCCCGTTATTCTTTATTTAGAAGCTTTGTCATGTTGTTAGAGTTGATTATCTTTTCAGGTTTTCCTTTGATACCCCTCAATTCAACTTCCTTTCCTTCCCAAAAAAATTCAAGAAAAGTTCTTGAAAATTAAAAGCTATCGTACCCAAAGATTGTAGCCAT
>APFE031654988.1:109112-160960 GCA_000404065.3 Pinus taeda
GGGCACAATAATAACAATAGTGGGCTTCTATGGGGCACAATAATAACAATATGGGGACTACATGGGCACAACAATATAATAAGGGGGTTGTACTAATAACAATAAGGGGTTACCCTAGTAGTATAGGGACCTAAGAGTGTTCATAATTGTTATTTTACTTATATTATTTTATATTTCATGTAAAGATCAAAAGAAGGAAAAGAAATATTATTTTGCAAGCATGGGTTTCATGTTCAAATTATTTGGTCATCTAAGTCAAGCATCTTCTTCATGCTTCTAAGTTTTATTGACACAAAAGAATATTTGCCATAAGTCAAAATATTGTATTGGAGTCAAGTCCCATTTGGACTTTGAAAAGAGAGTGGAAAAATAAATTTCTTCAAGTAAAAAACGTAATTTTTGTACCTACAAGACCAAGTCGGCAATACCTCTTTAAGTCGGCCCTGGAAGGGGTAATTCGACCTCTTGGATGTGTATAAATAGAGATAGTTCGACTTCATTTGAAACACCACACAAGCAAGTTTGATCTCCAAGAAAAGAAGAGCAAAATTCAAGAGGAGGAGGAGGAGCAAGAAAGCAAGAGAGGGAAAGAATAAGAAAAACGAAGTTTCTGCCTTAAAATCTGCCTTAGATCTCTCACACATGCAAAATTTGAAGTTGTTGTAGGCGCCGAAGTTACAAATTCACTACAGGTCCGAAATTCTAAAGTTGGGAGCCAAAATTCTGATTTGGAAGGTTTTCGCTTGAGTTGAATTTGACTTGCTAGAAGAGCTTGGGAGGAGGGTTGACTTGGATCTTGTTGGAGGTCTTAGTCTTGTTGTTTGGGTTTTGGATTTTTCATTTGATCTGATTCCAATAGAAGAGACTATTTTTTTGGGTTTTCCCCTTGGAAGGGTTTTGCCCTGCCTTGGAGCCTATATCTTGTGTTCATTGCCTATTTGTGATCTTCATGGTTTGTGGTTTTGGTAATTGTTTGATGAACATAACATAATAAAATAATAAGAAGCTAGCATAACCTCACAAGCAATTATCAAGTAAAGAGAAATCACCCTAATTGTTTCCCCTATCAATTTTTCAACATGGTATCAGAGCTAAGGTGAAGGAGAAGGCAACTTGAAGATCACTCTTGTTGGCACAAGGAGAAGACTTTCATCAAAGATACCTTGAAGAACATCATTTGGAGGAAAGACATAAGGAAGGATACAAGAAAGAGGACTCAAAAGGATCATCTTTTAGGAAGGTTATTACTCCTCCACAAAGGCTCTTATTTACACATCATCATCTTGAAGAAGAACATTGATCTCTCTCTTGGAAGATTATCACTTTGAGGGTTCTTTGGAAGACAAGGAAGCATCAATAATCTTGGGAACATCATCCACACCCTTTGAAGCAGCTTCAAGTATATATTGTTCATGTCACTGGAAGAACCAACTCTGATCTCGCTGAAAATGAACCTCTATGTCCCTTCTACGCAGAACTGCGTCAACTTCACGCAGTCTCTACGTCACCTCCGTTGGGACTGTGTTGCCCCTCCTTTTGATCCTCTATTGGCTGGAAACTTCAACTCTTAGCCTCCCGGTCTCACACACCAGCTCCTAGCTTCTGAAACTTGATTTCCTCGACAAGAATTAGATCTCCATCTCAGGCTCTACGTCGCCACATCATGGTTCTGCATGGCCCAACGTTAGCCTCTCTGGACGTCGTTTTTCCCTCTATGCCTTGTACTCTTCGGCCCAGGAAAAACTTCCCTCTGGATACTATCCCTACCCCCCACTGCAAAAGATCACTTCGAATTCCTCTTCCGGCAACTGTTGTGCTTTAGAAATTCAATCTTCTGATCTCCACTCAATGTGTTTTCCAAGTGCCCATCAAGCCTCCTCTTATAATCTTCTCGTTGAGAACCAACGGCCCAGATTAGATTCTAATCAATGGCTCAGATCATTTTGGCTTGATCCTCGTCTTCTTATAGAAGTTTCACCCATAGTTTGATTAATACTCTTTAATTATTTTAATTTCCTAAGTTTAGGCTTAAGCACCCATTAAAAATAATTGATTATTTTAATAAAATTGTCTCTGGGTGGATATTCCCATAACGATTTATGGGTATTGTGGAATACATGTGTCCAAGCCTCCCTACAAATTTTGAGGCTTAGAGCACATCCGATGATACTATAAATCAACAAGGAAAACCTAGAAAAAACTCTTCTCTTCTTATAAAATCTACTTCAAATGAGACAACAAAGACCCAAACCCTAGACCAAGTCCTCCTTTAAGTACCAAGTCAGCCCTTCCAATAGAATCAGATCACCATAGCTCAATCCAGTATCAACTGACTTCCAGTAGCAACTTTGACCACAGCTTCGACCCTGCAACTTCGGCCTTTTCGCTGTTGCAAAACCCTAATTCAGCTTCTTCAAGATCTCCTTCTTTGAGCAAGACAGATCCTTCCAAGGTCAACGAAGTCAAAACAGAATATATCCTCTCCCGCAACTGCAACTGGTCCTATTGCAACTCAGACATGCAATTTCGGCCTTCCTAGATGTTGTAAAAACCCTAGTTCTTCGCACATGTGAGAGAGATAGAGCCCAAAAACAAGGTTTTTTCCTTCTTTTCTCCTTTTAGACCTTCGCTCTCCTTTTCCTCTGGCTTCCCAACTAGAGATCGAACTTCTTTTATTGAGATCGAATTTGTGAGTGAGTGAGTCACAAACGAGGTTGAATCTACTCCTTTATATAGCCTTTTCAAGAGGTCAAATTCCCTTCTTTAGGCCAACTTGTACTTTGGAGGTTTCTAGGACCTTCTAGACTCAAAATAAATTCTTTTACAAGATATATTTTGCCCAGAAGGGTCTTATAAACATTATGTTGACTCTCTTAAATCATGACAATAAATCCCATGACCTAACAAACCCTAGAAGCATGAAGAACATGCTTTTACCTAGAAGACCATCAATAAAGAGCATGAAACCCATGCTTTAAAATAATAACTTTTTCTTTTCTTCTTTTGTTTGTTACATAAGATACATATTCAAATGAGTACAACAACAATTATGAAGACTGAAACTAGTTACATTTCCAACATTCCCTCTTAACTAGGGAGGTATTCATAATTGTACAACTAGTGCAACATCATCCTTAAACTGAAGAGTTTTCATAAGAAAAATTGCATTGATAAGCCAACTGTAAGCATCAACATTATGACCAACATTGTCTTTGAGGCCTAACTAGACAAGCTCATTTTCATTCAAGAGCATTATGCTGGGAAACTTTATGTGTGATACCACACTACCTCTAAAAGGCACATACCCCATCCGGATGTTCACAAGGTATGTCCTTTTAGGACTTATTCTTATCTTGGATTTCCGAACTTGAATCCTTAAAGAATATCAATCCTCCTCGACCACTCTTATCTTGGACACATGTCCTATCCTCAAAGAGTGTTGGTCCCTTTCCTTTCTTGGATGCTTTATCCTCAAGGAAACCACAAATGCTTATCCAATCCTTCATCATTCTCTCTCCAAGGCCTTCACTTAGACTTACAGTTCTTAGTCATGGTCAACTGCATGACACATGAGGAAGAGAACGCACATGTGATGTCCAACATCACTCCCTCTCAACCAAAGAGGATATATTTATTCTCCTTTTAGTTAGAGAATAGATTCTTGCTCCTATTCAAGGAGACTCATTTACACCCTTTCAAAACCAGAGGAGTTTCCATACTTCCTTTCAATTTGGGAAGTCAACACCACAAGCCTTATAGCTTGTCTCTACAAAAGTATCAACTACTTTTTCTTTATAGCCGCACGGCTCCCTCTTTCCTTCACATCTCATTGTATCGAGCCTACTTCCTTCCTTGGTATCATGGAGTAATCTTCTTCCTTTGTGACAGGGTTCAAGTCATTAGTCTTGCACATTACTTTTGTCTTGTCATCACCAATGAAGGCATTATATTGAGCCTTTTCAAACTTCAAGTTGATCATAGCTTCCTCATGAAAGTGATCTCCTTGTTATTGTACGAACTTGACCTTCAGGTTATCTTCTTGCACTTGCTACCTCTTAATCCCAAGATGAAAGACATCTTGACTTCATAAATTCCATATATCATATGTTGAGCTTGTCTCAACATCCTTCATATATACCTGCAATATCCTTCCAAGTAGCAAAACAATATGTTAACTAGATAACCAATAACAAAAATATTAGACTTGCATCATCATGATGACCTTCTCATCAAATCATCAACATCCTCATGGTCCATCTCCACACGAATCTTCCTTCATGCATCAGAGTGCCCAAGGATCAAACTTGATTACCAAGTTAGAACTTTCTTTCGGAGAATAAATTGGATGTGTGATCATTATTCTATATGATCTAGAGAAAGTCTTAATTCTTTTATTCATCCTTGAGTAAGCAAAATTCTTCTCTTTAAACATCACACAATCATACTAAGCATATTCCAAGATTTTGTACATATAGATCTTATCCAAGAGTTACTTTCAATATGCATTCCTATGTTCTTATTCCATCATCTAGCTATATGACCTACAATGAGCCTGCAACCTGACCAATTGCATTCCTCCATCCCTTAAAAGTATTGTTTTTATACTATATGGAATGTATGCTATCCTTTGTCATAATTCTTCTTCCAAGAAACCTTCCAGGATGATGATTCTAACAGGATCATGATGATCCACTTTAGCAAAATGACTAACTCTAACACAATGTTAGATAATGCTTGGATGTACATTATGCAAAAATGGTCCCAATCTTCGATTTTCGAAAGACTAGATGATTCATATAAAGCAACTCAAAGCTACAATCATATGCCTCTATTTATGATGTCATATAAAATAAACATTCTTCTAAAGTAATCAACAATGCATGTTATCCTAAAAGAAAGACCAACTTCACAAAGAACCTGACAGAGAGGATGCCTTCCTTAATAGTAAAGATCTTCGACATCTTCTTTCTTCGGCTTCTTCTCAGGCTCTCCCATTTCTTCGACTATGTGTGCTTCGCTTCTTTCCTTTCTTTTGTTGTTCTTCTTGTTTGGACAATCTCTCTAAACGAGTCCATATTCATTGCATCCAAAGCATTGAACCTTGGACATATCATGCTTCTTCTTGGACTTTCCAAACTTTCCCTTCTTCAGTTTCTTGATTCTAGCAATGAAGGCTTGAGATTGTTCATCTGATTCAATATCATCCTTTGCCTTGATCCTAGTTTCTTCCAAAATGCATTGAGCCCACAACTCATCAAAAGGAGTTGATTCTTTCTTAGAGTAAATGCTCGTTGCAAAACTTCTCCATTCCGTTAGCAAAGCATTTAGTACACATATGGTCATTTCAGAGTTAGAAATTGTCTCCCCAAGCCCCTACAACTGATCTCTTATTTGAGAAATCTTCATTAGAAAGGAGGCCATGTCCTCATCCTTTGATTTCTTCATTTTGTATAGTTTATTTCTCAAAGGCATCTTTTGCTCCGATGTACATATAGAGTACAAACTCACTAGCTTGTCATACATAGCCTTAGAAGTCTTCAAATTAACAACAAATGGAACAAGTTGATCCTTAATGGACTCAACAATGATCCTTTGTGTCCTTACTCCCCCCTTCTTGTATTTTGCTACTTATTGAGTCTTGTCTTTGCTAGGTTCAATAATTTCACCACGAACATATTCCATTACTCCATGCTCTGTAAGTGCCAGATCAATCCTTTTCTTTCATGCCAGGAAATTTGTTGAGCCAACGAGCTTATTTCTTTCCTTGCAGAAAAAATCCATATGACCTATAGATTCAGACGAGATACTTGTTAACCAAGATTCTTCCCTTCTCTGATGATGTCTCCAACTATCTCGAGGCTTTCAAGATCTTCAAGGAGAATTCAAAAGCGATGATACCAAAATCCTTTGATGCTTCCTTCAAGGATGTCTTCCAATGAGCCTTCAAATAGATCCCTTCCCAAAAGAGGACAACAACCTTATTGGAGTCTTCTTCCTTCGGCTTTCCTTTGATGAGAGCTTGATGTAGTCCTTTTCAACGAAGGCTTGATATAGTAACCCTTCTACTAGATCAATAGGTCTTCTTTTTCCTTCCCCTTGACAAGCAAACCCTTCTTTGTGTCCACAAGATGATCCTTCCAGTTGCCTTCTCTAGTTCACCTTAGCTCTAATTCCATGTTGGAAAATGCAATGTAGCGGCTATTAGTTCCAATTTTCCTTAACCTTAATACTTGTTTGTGAACTTTATTATTCTTCTTATGTTTCTTTATTAGATATTTTTCATCAAACAAATATCAAGAGCAAAGCAGTAAAAACAATGCACACAGATATTAGGCTCCAAGCCAAGGCAAACCTCTCCAAGGGGAAAACACGAAAAAACTCTTCTCTTCTTATAGAATCTACTTCAAATGAGACAACAAAGACCCAAACCCTAGACCAAGTCCTCCTCCAAGTACCAAATCAACCCTTCCAATAGAATCAGGTCACCACAGCTTTGACCCTGCAACTTCGGCCTGGTAGTTGTTGCAGAAACCCTAATGCAACTTCTTCAAAAGATCCTTCTTAGAGCAATACAAATCCTTCCAAGGTCAACAAAGTCAAAACATAATATTTTCTCTCCCCACAACTGCAACTCGGACCTACAATTTTGGCCTTCCTGGAAGTTGCAGAAACCCTATTTCTTCACACGTGTGAGAGAGATAGAGCCCCAAAACAAGATTTCTTCCTTCTTTTCTCCTTCTAGACCTTCGCTCTTCTTTTCCTCTTGCTATCTAGCTAGAGATCGAACTTCTTTTCTTGAGATCGAACTTGTGTGTGAGTGAGTAAAAAATGAGGTCGAATCTACTCCTTTATATAGCCTTTCCAAGGGGTTGAATTCCCTCATTTAGGCCGACTTGAAGTTGTCAGGGCCAACTTGTATTTTAGAGGTTTCCAAGACCTTCTAGACTCAAAATAAAATAAAAAATTTACAAGATATATTTTGCCCAGAGGGGTCTTATAAACATGATGTTGACTCTCTTGACTCATGACAATAAATCCTATGACATAACAAACCCTAGAAGCACGAAGAACATGTTTTTACCTAGAAGGCCATCAATAAAGAGCATGAAACCCATGCTTTAAAATAATAACTTTATCTTTTCTTCTTTTGTTTGTTACATAAGATACATACTGAAATGAGTACAACAATAATTATGAAGACCAAAACTAGTTACATTTCCAACAGTACCAAGGCACACCTTGACACTCATTAACATCAAAGGTGAGTAGTCTCACATTTGTTAATTGCTTTCCTCATTGGTTGGTAATCCAATGATGTCCTTCTATTTTTTATTTCAGCAACTTTTTTCACATAGATAGGAATTGCACCATAGTTGGATCATGACAAAGATCATTGGTTTAAGAATTGACAACAGTTGCGATTTTCAGCATAGTGTGAATAAAAAGGGGAATGGTAATCAAAGAAACAAGGACAGGTTGACTATTTCAAAAAGAGGAGGTTGTCGAGTGTCTTAGAGAGGCTTTAGGAGTCCAAATATCTTCTTCGTTACAGAGCTTGAAACACAACATTGTCTTTTGCCATTCATCTCTTTATTTATTATCCCAGCTACAACTACTTTCAGAGCCTCGTCAATTCTCAATATTGGATTGACTTCTTTGAATTCTCAAATTGACTCCATTCTTTTACAATAATAAGAAACACAATAGTCCAAGTTTTGATCAGGTACCGAAACAAAATAGATGTTACTGGAATACTTGTAGGTAACCTTTTTTCTAATGCAACTAGTTCAACAGTTTTGCATCCAAATCTTTAGCACTAAACCGACTATAAAGAGGTATTGATAGTTGAATTACTTGTGAAGTAAACAAAATCATATCTCTTATTCACTTTTATCTGTTAAAGACATGAAAATATTTTTATTTATATATAAGAAAGTCCTCTCATACTTATTTTTCCTTGCTCTATTTTCTCTTTCACATAATCCATTTCATTCCTAATCCTATCTAAACCTCATCCTATATTCCATTATAAGCTTACTCGCCATATCCTTTAAGTCAAATTGATAAACGCTAAGTATTTCACTATGCCCTGTCGAATTTATGTAATGCTTGTGTTGTTTTTCCAATCACCGTAACTGTGGCCGACCTTTACATCGTTTACTATGCACTAAGTTTTTTGAGTCTACACTCGGGCTGACATGATTCGCCACTTGTATTGTCCTTACATCCAACCCCCTGTGAAAATTCCAAAAATTGGAATCTTATTGCAGCAACTGGAATTAATTCTCCTAATTATTAATTAATTTAACAATCAATTTGCTACGACAAATACCAAATTAATCACACTGCAACATTCACAAATAAAACTGTGGAAAATAAATAGCGCTAGAACTGAGAAAATATTAGCACACACAATAAAAATAACACCGTTATTTTTGGACAATTGTCCCCGGAAAAACCGAACTTGGAAAAATCGGTGCATGCAGCAGTGAAATTCTTAGTACAACCTATGGATGCCCAACTGGCAATCCAATCAGCAAGAAAATCTGGGCAAAATTATTTTAAGGGAATTATCTTTCTTCCACAAGCAATCCCGGCACAACTTCCTTCAAAAAACTCGGCCTCCTAGACAATCTGTGACAGCCTCTGCGCTGCTCTGCGCAGACCCTATGACATCAAGTCTCCAACCTGCCTTTGATGAAGTCATTATGTTTGTCTCTGCTAAGGAAATCGTCTCTCCGGCACTCTGGACCCTCTGCCCGGTCTTTGAAACTGAGAAGAATTTATCTCCAACAAATCAAACTACTTCTCTGAATTTCCATAAACGATTTATGGGTTTTGGAGATCTCATGTATTCTAGCCTCTCCGCCAAATTTTGTGGCTAAAAGACATCCGATGCTACAGAAACTAACACTCCCTCTTAGCGAGGATTGTGTTCTCTCTAATGTTGCACATCCTACCACAACACCTTGTCTATGTATCACCTCCTGTCATATTGTTGATGTCTGGCCATACTGCCAACCAACCACTGCACAACTCTGATGTTGCATCTATGTTGCTGCTGACACTGCTATACTGCTGCCAACACCACGTTTGCACTGCAACTCCCTCTCATATGTTGTTGTTGCAACTGCAACTACTGCAATTGAGAAGCATCCAAAATACTGAACCAACAGTGTTTAGTATGATGCATTTGTCTCTCGAGTCTCTGCTGCTTCTAGCATCTGCACTGTCACTGAAGACTTTGTGTTGCTGCCAACTCTACACTTAGCCACCTACTCTATTGTCAACATTGCTTTGCGCTCCTCAGCATTTGACTGCTACTAGTCTGCAATTGTCACTTTGGTACTAACTGCATCAACTGCCACTAATCCATACTGCTACTGAATATCGTGGGCCCCCATAGCCATGTACTGATCCATGAGGTGAACTCCTCAAGGACCCTGCCTAATCTTTCTAGCTCTCTGGGGCTACAGCACCAAATCACCCCACCTCACTCTTGGAGGTATATCTGCGAACGTCATGAAATCTGATCTACGCATACTATTGTTGCTACTGCTCTACTAATGCTTTCACACTACTATTGCAACTATTGCAATAATGAGTCTGGTCTCCCCAGATCTTGAAGTACTAGCTTCCATAGGGATGTTCTCTCTGAAACTAGACTCCCTTTGAGTCTTAATCTCCCTTTGGGAAATCTCTCATCCCTCCTGGCAACTCGCATTGTCCTACTGCACTGGAAACTGGACTGCAAAGTTCTACGCTAGGAATCCTCTGGCTGGAACTACACCTGCATACTACAACTAGGCAATTCGCACTTCCTGTGTCACTACATCTAGCTCTACAACTGTCTCCCGGGTATTGACTACAACTAGATTTGCAAATGTCTAATGACAGATTGCATATGTTCACATTGAACCTGATACTATGATATTGTGGGCTCTTGTAGCAAAGGTGATTGCCCCGTTGCAACAAAATGCAATTGATCTTACTGATCTTCTTGTTGCAACTGCGTTGGACCCTGCTCAATATGACACATTGGAGTCTTATACTCCTCTTGGATCTAGTGCCCCACTACCTCCTTTCAAGCCTAGTCCCTAGCTGGGACCCTTCGCTTTGCAACTCGCATCAAACAACTCACTTCCTCCGATATCTGCCTCCAATAATTGAAAATCAATCTGCTACCTAGATCTGCATTCTGGCTAACTTGCAGGGCCTCCTCTGGCAATCTTGTATGCCCATCCCTGCAGAGCTGCAAAATCTAAAAACTCAAAACTGGAGAAATAAACCTCGAAAATCTCCCTCTTTCCATGTGCTCAGATTGTTGCTCTGCTATTCACACTCCCTCCTGGAATGTGTGGCTCTGTTAGCTACTACTACCAATCTGCAACTGGAAATTCAAAATTTTGAGACTCGAAGTTCCCTGAGGAAAATTTTCCCTCTGCTATGTGTGCTTTTCTCTTCCACTCTATGTGGATTCTGCTTCTGCAACTTGTAGAAAAACCCTCTGCGTCCAACCAAGAATCTGCTCAGCGAAAATCTAAGTTGCAGTTGCTCCCTCTAACTGTTAGAATTACAATCTTGGGCAATTCGACTTTTCTGCACTGCTGCAATTGAAAATCGAAATTTTTTTTGCCCCAGCAATTCAGCCTGCTTGTCTAGATATTGCGTTGCCTTTGGGAATTTCGGCCTGTTGCTCCCTCTGAGCAGCGAAATTCTTTCCTTTTGCTTCTGAGCTTCCGGCTAACCACTTATGCTCTGATACCATGTGAAAATTCCAAAAATTGGAATCTTATTGCAGCAACTGGAATCAATTTTCCTAATTATTAATTAATTAACAATTTATTTGCTACGGCAGATACTAAATTAATCACACTGCAACCTTCACAAATAAAATTGTGGAAAATAAATAGCGTTGGAACTAAGAAAATACTAGCACATAATAAAAATGACACCGTTATTTTTGGACAATTGTCCCCGAAAAAACCCAACTTGGGAAAACGTGTGCAGCAGTGAGGGTTTTTATTATCATGCAGCAGTGAAATTCTGAGTACAATCTATGGATGCCCAACTAGCAATACAATCAGCAATAAAATATGGGCAAAATTATTTTAAGGGAATTACCCTTCTTCCACAAGCAATCCCAACACAACTTCCAACTCGACCTCCCAGACCCTTTGCGTCAGCCTTCGCACTGCTTTACGCAAACCCTATGACGTCAAGCCTCCAACCTGCCTTTGATGAAGCCATTCTACCTATCATTGATGAGGAAATCGCTTGTCTGACACTTTGGACCCTCTACTCGGCCTCTGGAACTGAGAACGAATTTTTCTCCAACAAATCAGGCTGCTTCTCTGAAGCAACTGTGCAGCCCTTTGTATTGCCTCACTGGGAATAACTCGGCCCTCTTGCTGCTGCCTCTCCTGATCTGGAAAACTTCCTCTGAATCACTGTCCCTGCACCTCACTATCTCTACTGCCTCATTGAAGCTCAAACTCTCTGGCAACTAACTGGTGCTACTCTGGAAAATCAAATTCTCCAAGTGACTCTGGTGCATTCTCCATCACCACATCAATCCCTTCTTATATCTTCATGTTGGGACTCCAACAACTAAGATTAAATCTTAATCGATGGCTCAAATCATTTCTAGATCAATCTGTGTGAGTTTCTAGAGAATTCTCACCTTGACTTAATTAATTATGATTAATTAGCCATATTCCCTAAGTTTAGACTTAGGAAATATTCAAAAATCGGCTAATAATCTAATTAAGCCATCTCTAGGTGGAATTTCCAAAAACAATATATGGGTATTGGAGATCTCATGTATTCTAGCCTCTCCACCAAATTTCATGGCTAGAACACATCCGATGCTACAGAAACTAACACCCCCTTTATCATCACTAGCTCCTTGTCATGGACAATCAAAGTTATGTATGCCACTTAATTGTCTCTTCGAAAAATTGAAACGCTCATATGAGACAATCAGCGAGCTTGACTCTCACCATGCTCATCTCATCCCAATGAACAAATTTTAAAACCAGGTACCAAGATTATCAACAAAAATTCGCAGTAGGGTTTCATAATCTGAATACCAGGGTTCCCTATACAATGACGAAGGTTACAGATATGGTGGTTGATCAACATGAGCCAACTATTCAAACTCTTGAAGCTCTGCCCAAGTATAATGGTTGCCCGCGATGGTTTAAAGGATCTGAATGGAAATGGTTTCTTGCACGATTCCAAGGGTATGATGACCAAGTCACCCTACAATTTGCATAGAACTTTAATGGCTACATTGCTCATGTTGTAAATTTGGTTGTGAGAGTCACAGAAGAAATAGTGGCCTACGCCACTGGCCTCCCTCCCACTGGAGAAAAGTGATTTAAAAATAGACCATTGGACAAAATAATTTGTAATTTGTTCCTTAAACCAGAGCATCGGGATGCAAACTAGGCAAAAGGTGTACCAAGGAGTTGGCTTAGGGACGAATGGGCAAAGCCACCATTGATTTTATAAAAATTCTTGACTTGCGAGGGGAGGTACGCTCTTACTTTATAGTACCATATTCATAGTCTTCTACATTTTCGGTCTGGTCAAGAATTAAATTTTCCATACTATCTATGGAAAAGTCTCAGAAAAATTGCAAGTCAGGTGAAGAGAAATAAGAAGAATCCTCTTACGAATCTCCATCATCATGGCCTCGCTAAAATGTTAATCCTAGAAGAGCTTAAAGACCAAAATGAGACCTGGGAGAATTTTATAGTTCAGAATGGTTTTGTGTCATGGCCATAGGGGAATTTAGCAGAGCAAAGCCCAAAACAAGGGTCCAATGATATTAACCATGAAAAGGATGTAACTCAAGCCAGGGCCGAAACTACTCATCCTTCTTGGCATAAGCCAAAGACAAGGAAGAGTAATGCATCAAAGGCAAACCCCCCATTAACTAAACCACTTACTCATTGTGTTACCCAAAATATGTTTAAGAAACAAGACAGTCAAAAACCTACAGAATCACCACCTATGCCTACACCTCAAGCAACCAAGCAAAGTCCTATTTGCATCAACAGTGATGACGAACAGACACTCAAGGGATTTTCTAGAGTGAAGAAGAAGCAGAAAATTCAGCCTCCAAATTCACCACTACAAATTCCCCCTAAATTGAAGGGCCTGTTATAAAAGCATCCAAGCATGATTGCCCTTCTCTATCGTTTCACAGTGAATATGTTGGTCAGGTTGATCCTGATCCTCTAGCAGATGAATCCATGTTCCATTACACTCCAGCTGACCCATGATGATATCCACGATGCACTCTCAAACTGTCATACCATTTAGATATAACACCCTAATGCATGCACCTAAGGTGGAAGATTCAATGCATAACTTGTGGTAAAGCCACCTCTAATGCTATCAACCACAACTTCTTTGTTATCATAAAAAAGTCTAAAATCAGTAAGAAGAGTGCACTCTCATGTGTCCAATAACCGCATAGCTGATGTGAATGTCTAGACATCTAAAATAGTTTTGCTATTATATACCTAAAACAATCCTCAATAGGTTGCATGGGTTAGATTCCAAGAAAACACAAGCATATGTAACAAATCCTCTTCAAGAGGGCACATTAACCTGCCCAAAATAACTATTAGATCATGCATGAAATAACCTCAAATGGCAATTATTTTCCTATGGCTGATAATAGACTGGTCACCAGGTAAAGAATAGGTGGAGAACTCTTAACCATCCATGCAAACTCAAATTGACCCTCACTTGAAATAATGCACCTTCCCCTATGTGTAAGTCAACTGAAAGTTAGGAATAGATAGAATTAGATTATGCCTCAACTGCATGCCAACCAATCTGGTAGTGCAACCCTTCCAAAATAGCAAAGAACCTTCACAGGATCACACTTATTTCGACTACCCAAAGATGAACACAGGTGCTATTAGGGAGAAACCACCTACTTCATAAAGGAAACCTGCAACATGGTTTTATTTCTGTCATCCTACAGGTGGAATAGATCTGGAAAGTAGTGCAACCATTCCAAAAAAGCAAAGAACCTTCACAGGATCACACTTATTTCCACTACCCAAAGATGAACACAGATGTTGTTATTAGGGAAAAGCAACCTACTTCATAAAGTCACCCTGCAACATGGGTTTATTGCTGTCATCCTGCACGTGGAATAGATCTGGAAATGTGTATAATCAGTGCCTTATATTCTGCCAAGGTACACTCTTCGAACAGGATCTGAAGACAGCCTATGTGTGCACTTTAGTACTTCCAATTGCCGGTAACTATCTTTAGAGAACACAGCCAAAACTTTTTAGATTAGGATACGCTGCCACTGCTTTAGGATATAATACTGCTGGTTAGGATGGATCTAGAACAACACATTCAAATACTAACAACAATCCTTTCTGTCCATCATCATTCACTGAGTTCATTCACAGAGGTGCAAACTCTATGAATCGTGATCTCAACAACATTTGTTCAGCATCATACAATTATCAATCTTCCCAACATAAAGTACTTCTATAGGGAAGTGAAAACACCTACAACTTATCCCCTATACCACACACTGCACATGACGCTTAACGATGCATGAAGAATGTCTGAAATAATGCCCCATAACTTTGTATTTAAATTTTAAACTAGTTATCCCTCAAAACTAATATAGGTTATATTTATGATTTTCTCACACAGCCCAGCCTCCCTTGTATTGGGGATTAAATTCGCACAAGTCAGCCCTCTTATCTGATCTGGGAGCCCATCTACATTCTATGATGCTATCACCTGTTCTACTAGAAGGTTCATCCTTCATAATATTTCCTCAATTATATAGCACGCATATCAAGTAGATCTTCAAACAAACAAAGTACTGGATTCAATCTTCTGTGATAAAATTATATCGAAAACAGTGATAAACATGGCGGGGACTGGAAGTATTGATGAAGGTTGTGCCCCTGCTGCTCATCCTCCTGGAAAGCATTGACGTTGATATCATTCAAACACAGAATCAAGGCTTGCCTCACAAGCAACAAACTGGTAAAGTATGGCCCTGTACCCATCTATTATACTGGTTGTACCTGTCTCTACAAATAGAGTTGATCTATTAAACAGTTTTGGCAGTTGACACAAGAATTGCAATGGTACAATTTGGGGTGTTAACACTGTCTCAGTGCCCTAAACTAAAGTTTGACAATAGAAATTCAATAGTCTAAACTTTGAATCAATGTTGCATTTATGGTCCTCTCATCAGTAAAGATGCTTTTAAGAAAACTTCTAACATACATAATTAATAATTTTATAAGCAAGCAGTTGATATCAGCCTCGTAAATGGATCCAAGGGAGCCAATGGTTTGGTTCAGAATCATCATCTGTCATGGTTGCCTGATATATACATGGATTTTCAAGACAATTTACAAGCAGAGGGATATCCTTCAAAACATGCATAGTGAAAGAAAGATAAACACACCTCGAGGCCATGGTCAACTCTGGGATTGTTGTTCGAAGATAGAGCATCTAATTGCAATTTTACACAATCCTTTGCTAAAAGCTGCAATCAAAATCTGTTATTTGTCAAATCATTACAAGCAAAGTATGTAAAAATGAATAAAAGTAGAAAGTTCTTTAGAGTAAACACTTAAACCTCTGTATCAGGTTTTGCCATGGGCCCTACTGCAGCTGCATCATTTCTTTCTATGCTGCAGACAACTAGAAAAGAAAAATCAAGATAATAAACAGATAAAACACCTAAATATGTATCATAAACACAACAAACAGTAAAAAACATGGAAACCAAAGGACAGGAGATACATGAAAAATGCAACCAATGTAGATAATCCCCTCCTCATTGACACCGCATGAAACCATGAGGTTAATCCCCTCCTTGAAAATATTTTTTATTTCAAATAACTGATCTTAATTAATATCTTTTATTATCAGTGACAGAATTGCAAGCCTCTACTTTTTGAAAAGATTTGACCTCAAAGAATCGTAGTCGTTTACTATAGCCCATAACAGAATAATAATATCATAAAAACTTCTCATATTCTGACAATTAAAATACAATGTATAGTGAGTCAGTGACCAATCATAAGTAATAACATTGTAGCAGTCATCACAATACTTCAATACTAAGAAACAAGACATCCCCCAAAGCCTATGTTTGTATCACAAGTGTCACACAGTGACATGCTAGGACACTGTCAAACACAAGTTTGGCACGTGTTTTGTTTCAGGACATGCTCAAACACAGATCTCACATTTGTCCTATTCCAGTGCAGACATGTCAAACTCGTGCCTCACACACATGTTAACATGTCTTGAGATGATGGACACGCAAGGCACCAAAACAGAGTTGAAAAATGCAACTTTCCCCTTTTGTCACTTTTAATCATAGGAAAATGCTCTAACATTGAGCAGGTGTAGGAAAATCCATATTTGGAAGGATTCTCAGAGATTTGAAGGCATTCTAACCTTGTAGATTTGTCAATTCTCCAAAAGCAGTGTTCTTCAATCACACCACAGAAATCATGGCTCAATCATCAAGGGCTGGCAGTAAAGGTCAAAGGGAAGAGAAGAATTTCAATGTTGGTTTTCCCCCACCTCCCTCCAAGTCTATCTTGTTACCTCTCCCACCGCTGCAAGTGGAGCTTCCAGCGTTACAAAGAACCCTGCAGGCTGATATAGCAAAACAGTAAGCTCAAGAAAGAAAATATTCATTGTATCTAGTATCTACCCTATTTTGTATTTGTCATTGGCATTCCCACCTATGGTATCACTGTTTATGTAATACATTCCAATTTGATGACATCAAATGACTCAATGAGAAAACCACAATTTATGGTTCTAAACTATTGATTCTTTCTTGTGCAATTGTAGTAGCTAGTTGTATTAATATTTTGTAAATGTTCTAAAAAGTTTGGATCTTTTTGATTGCTTGTTTTCTTTTTGTATATATATCACATTTCAATGATTGATGAGTCCCATGTCGGACACTAGTATCGACATTCCCACATGTGCCATGTGCTGTAACTTAACTTCAATATAACTAGAGGCTATATAATTAAAAGGATAGCTTTCATGTTTTTGTGGGGAGGATGGTACCTATGTCCATCCATTAGTTTAATTATATTTTGCAAGTCATGCTCTCACAACTACAAAACCTATAAAGTGAGCATCGAACATCCACATTATTAAGAGGATGCCAGATAGAAATAGTGACACGAGGCAAGATTCTGCAAAGAAATCATATTGTCACGGTGACTTGTCCCAAAATGATGCTCACTCTAGAGTCTAGACTATTATGAGATGTGGATTATTTTATTAATGGTTCAAAAATACATTTGATGGTGGATGGCATGCAAAGGTAAAATGGACAGGATGAGTACTTTGTTCAGGGTAAAGGAAGAGAATCAAATGAGTTGAGGAGCAGAGGTTATGAGAATTTTATTGAAGCCGTGATAACCAAGATAAGGTACTCCATTTGAAACATGGTGGACATTACTTATGTAGCAGTCAGTGAGAAAAAAATGAGAACAGGTAGAAACTTGAGGATAGGTAGAAGATAAAGGTTGAAAGGGAAGGGAGATGAAAATGGGTGGAACACAATAAATATTGATCCATTAGAATCAATGCTATCAGAACCAATCAGTCAGACAAGTTTGGAGGCAAAACTGATCCAACCAGGTGCTTTGAATTGTTTTTTTGCCAGTTCCATACCAAACCAGCATTAAAACACTAAATCAGCTGGCTTCGTCCCGAACCAACCAATTTCATACAGTGTCATTGCGCCGAGAGGTGCTCTACAGCCCAGTACATGAGGGAGATGTTGTCACGTAACGTTACATAAAAAAAATTAAAATATGTGTGTGTGTGTGTGTGTGTGTGTCAGCTAATATATGTATATGCGGGAGATATTGTGCATAACGTTACTTTAAAATAAAATTTTGGCCATAAATAAAATACTTTAATTTTCACCTTTATTTTACATAGACTTTATATAGTGAAGATAAAGTAATTATATATATATATATATATATATATATATATATATATATATATTACTTTTTAGTATGAGGGATATATGTAATTCCTTCATTGAGTGGAAGATCTAAATGCCTATAGTGTGCTAGGAAATGTGTAATGTAATGTAAACATTTTAACTTGGTGAAAATAAAATAAAAATAAGCCTATAAAAAATAAATAATAAAAAAATGACCCATGTTTTCAAGAATCCATGGTATTGACCCATGGTATTCATGTGGAATATAACCTATTTCAGAGGGAAATTAAAGTAGCGTTGGGCATTTGTTTGGATATGTTCAGAGGTGGGTAAATAATAAAATATTAGGAAAAATATAATTATTACAATTTATCTAATATTTTTGCATACCTCCACTTTTTACTAAGTTATATTGGGTAAGATATAATATTATAATATTACATTTTACCCAATATTTCCCCTCAACTAGTCCACTTCTTATTGTAATTTTTCTTTATATTTGAAGTTTGAAAGTAAACAAACTCAACTATAAAATTAGCAAGGGTGGGGAAATATTGAGTAAAATGTAATATTTAGGCTAAGTTGTGATGGGAAATATTAGGTAAAATGCAATAATATTACACTTTAATTAGTATTTCCCCCCACCCCTGGTCACTTTTTATTGAGTGGGGATGGTAATAAATGTTGTAATATTATATTTTATCTAAGATTTCCCCTCACCCAATTCACTTTTTATTAAAAATATTCTTTATATTTGTGGTCCATAAGTAAACTTATCTCCTATGTAAACATTTGACCCCAGTATGGTAGAGATTTTGTAATCTTTAACATTTTGACTTAGTAAAAATAAAATAAAAACATAAAATTAATAATTATAATTATATTTATAATTATAATTACAATTAATTATAATTAATAACTAAACTAGCCTAGATCCATCTTAACTCTGGATCTACCAAGTGCCGAGAGGGATCAAATTTCTTGAGATGCAAACCTCTTTTAAAGTGAAAAGAGATTTTATCCCTCTCGACACTTGGTAGATCTGGAGTTAAGATGAATCTACGCTGGTATGATGCAGCCAGGGACCACCAAAACCTAATTTAGATTAAAAAAAAAAAACAAAAAAAACAAACAAACAAGTCATTTCCAAACACAATACCTAACACTAGGGCCTTACTTGTGCTATGTAACGAGTCCTCCACCCTCCAATTCACTCATCCTAGTAATTGATGGTAATGTTAAATTATTAGTGTAAAAAATGAAATTTTTTACTTAAATTTTCAACATTAACATTAATTGTTTCATGATGTTTGAGAGTGGTTCCAACGTCAATGGATTTCAAATGGAAAAAGTAGAATGTTAGATCCCATTCAAAATTCAACAGACAATAGCTTTCAAGATTTCAAGATTGTTAGAATTGCAACATTTCCATTGGATTATGTCATGTATGAATGTATGGAACTAGCATTTAATCAAAACCAGGCCCTCTATTGGATTATGTCATGTATGAGTGTATGGAACTAGCATTTAATCAAACCCACCAGGCCTTCTATGAACCTCGATGTTGGTGGTATTGATTGTTGGACTCCTCTATCATGACCCTAGTTAAAATGTACCCATCACTCAAACAAAATCACTAAATTGACATGTTAAGCTTTTTCTAGCTTGTTTTAATACTTGATGTGGAACCCGATAGAGGCAATGATTTTGAAGATATGTCATTATTTCATGTAGCATGATTTTTTTGGACTTTAGAGGCCATTTAGATCCTGTTTGTTGATGCAATTTTGGTTCAAATATGGATTGCACTCCGTGTTATTTTGGTTATATGCACCCTTGTTGTATATATATGAGAAACTTTGCATATTTGTGTATGATGGTTTGGATTCATATGGTTGCACATGAATATATATGTTTCTTTTCAAAATTTAAATATTTTATGTACTTTTTGGTCAACCGATCTCTTTGTTTAGTTATGTTAAAATTGGCAACTAGGGCCACATTCCACCTTAGGACTGCTCATTTGATGGGGATTATGATTGCATTGAATTCCTCTTTTCAAGAGGACCAAAATTGATATAAAGATCATCTCATTTGGACAAGCAGAAGTGTGATTTTGAATTTATGCCCACACATGTGCAAATTGTTCAGGTCGGCCACATCATCATGTAGGTTCATGAAGCCCAATAGACATGACCCTTCACCCTCAATGACTTGTATAAATACAAGTAACCTCTCACCTCATTTGGCATCATCATCACTCACACTCTCTCTCCTTCTCTCATTGGTTCGTACAACATTGGGCATTCTCTCTCTCTCCCATGTGTGGCACAAGGAGGTCGAATTACAGGACAGAATTGTAGGGCCGAAAATCTCAGAAAACTCCACAGTTTGACCAGCATTGACTTTGACTTTCTAGGCATCCTTTGACTTCAATTTTCAGGGTGGATTTCTATCTTAGAAGGCCCCATTTCGGGGCACAAGAACTAAGGCAAAAGGAGGACTTTGACCTATGTTGAATGTAGCCCTGTTTGACCGCAGGTTGACCAAGTTTGACCACAAATTTTATGACTATTTTGGGCTGACTTTGACCACTGTTGGAGGCCAAGTTTGACTACCTTTGACCGAGCTTCAAAAGAGAAGTTTGACTGCTGCATTAACCATCTTTGACTTTCTAGTTAGGGCTGATTTGATTACTGTTGACTGGGACATTATTGCGGAACTTTCACAGGGTTGTTTGATCTTCTATTGGCAAGTCAATTTTGACTTTTTGTACTCTCTCTCTCTCTGCTGAACATTTGATATAATAATATGAAGATTTGATCAAATGGTTTTCCTTGCATTGGGGTTTTTTTCCTGACATCTGCCAAATCTGGTGTCCTCTTGTCTTGGCTTGTCTTCTGCATTTTGTTTCATGTTCTATCTACTGTTACTATCAATGTGATTAATGGTTAATGTGATTGCTATTGGAAATCTAAATTGAAATTGTCCTTGGGCTGCTAAAGGAACATTGAAGTGATTGTGCAAAGCATAGAACATACCATTGTTATCTAAATTTAACAAGTTACTTTTGGTTTTCTTCTAGTTCCAGTCTAATTCACATTTTTGGGGTCAACCGGTTTCATGGCCGGTCTGATCTGACAACATTGGTGAGAATATGTTCAATTATATGAATAATATCATATAATATGCATCTTGAAACTTAAGGATCCTACAACAGAGACTACTTTTTGCTAGTATATCCAACCATACCACATGTGTATAAATATAATTCATGAGATGAATAATAGATACATAAACATAAAATTAAATCCATTGCAACACAACATGGGGTTGTGATGCATGTCATAAATTTTATGACCCATTAGCATAAAAAATAGATTGTCAAACTAGTGGATGGCATAATTCTGTTCTTAGTAGAGCAAGATGATACCATGGACAATTCATCGCCATCACGGTTAAAATTTGAATTTATGAATCTAGACTGCAAATGGATTCTTCCTAAAGGCCATGTAAATAAAGAATCATTCGTTCAAATATGATTTAGAATATAGAATCTAAGAAAGCAACCAAGAATTACCATCAAGGTGCTTTTGTTAGAATTCCAACCTAAGGATGTGTACCCTTCTGGTCTCTAACCATTTCTACCACTGTCTATAGAGTTGTTAACTATCTAATTTGGGATTGACTTATGTCTAGACTCTAGAGTTACATTAAAAGTAGATTGCAGGAGCGAGAATACAGGGAAAACAAAATGGAAGATCAAAAGTAAGAGGTTATATGAATGAATTAGGAGAGGAAAATGCAAGGCAAAATGAAAGTGCAAAACACATTTGTAGTGAGAAGGACAAACTTGCTAGGAGGCATTGAGGTGGGGCAAAAAGAGGTAGATCAGATGTGCATCCTGGGATAAGAGACTCGTGGCCCATGCAAACACCAGGAATGAATCTCACAGCCTTATCAAGATAACCTGATCAGGGAAGACACAAAGAATGTAAGCATGTAGTACTTAAAACCTGATCTCACAGCATAAGCTTGGTCGATAGAAGGATAGGTACTCATCCATCTTTGCTTGAGAAACCTGCTTTTAATAGTACTTAAAATGGTGATCTTGCAGTCATCAGAGCCACAGCTCTCTGTAATGTTCAAGGCACCGGGTATGTTAGAATTTCAGGAGAGGTATCGTTAATCACACCTTAGTGTGCTTCACCTTATCTTCTCTCTGCCACGTACGACAGAATCAGGCTCAATATAGAAAAGATCAAAGGGTTAAAACTTAGATAGGAATTTAACTAAAATTAACCAAGATTCCTACATCTCACATTAGTTTTAGGATCTGCATTTCATATAAGATAGTCATCCATTCAAACAGCAGTTGCAAATCAATTACTTGATCCTAAATTTCCTAGCAAGATAGTTGACTCCATAAGGCACTCGTATCAATTGTTTAAATCTAATCGAATTCTATAAGTCTTGCTAAATCTAAAATCAAGTTCTTGGTCGCTTAATTGTGTCTCCGGAACTAGTTGGTTCCCAACTAGTTCTCCTTCATTTCATTTCCATAGGGTCTACCCCCCTTATCCTCTTGTTGGGAGACAACATAAACGGGGAGATTGGGGATCAAGGTGACAGCCCCCAATCTGTGTCGTTGTTGCGGTGCCTAGACATTCTGTGCGACAAAAAATTTTGGCGTCGTTGTCGGGGACCAATTTATTGGAATTTGGCTTTACGACATTCGACATTCATCTCATTCATTTTTCTCATCCTTTCATCTCTCATTAGGATAAGTTCCTTGTCCTTGGTTCCTTTTACTGACTTTCTTCCTTGCATTTGGGTTATCTGAAGTTAGATTGTTGTCTGAGTGGCGACTCCACTTCCTTCATCTTCTACAAGAGTGTGTACTAGAAGACATCCAAGTAGCTTGGTTAATCCTGCTCTTGATCCTGAATGGGCTCTCAGAATACGATTACACAAGCTCTCTTCTCATACCTTTCTTGTTAATCTCGGACAAGAAGCTCTCTCTGATATCCATTTGATTTTTCCTAACCCGATTGAGCACGACATCATGGACGTGTTCGCCCCTTGTAACTTTGCTAACATTCAAGGTTATCCCAATGATTTTCCAAACAATGGGATGGATAAATTTCCTTCTTTTCAGGGCAATAATGCAATCAGTGTTAATGCTCATTTGAAAGCTTTTGGTTCTTGGATAGGTAAGTATGCGAGGGTTGCTAATTATAATCATGAAGATGTAAAAATGAGCCTTTTTGTTCTTACCTTGGAGGGAGATGCTTTGGATTGGTTTACGGAAAACCCTGATAATTCATTTGATTCTTTGCAATCGATTATTAATGCCTTTAAGGAAAAGTTTGGAGATAAGAGAGAAGAGAGGCATCTTGTAAAAGCTATCAATGTCATAAAGAAGAGAGAAAATGAAACCGTAGAAGAATTTAATAAGAGGTTTAATGACATTATTAAGGAATTACCTCAAGACTATTAACCTCCTGATAAATCTCTTTTGTATTTTTACATCGATGACTTTAATCTTGATACATCTTATGGATTGAGACGAGCTAAGAATTGTGATTATAAAGTTGCTCAGACTTTACTGTGGAGCTTAAAAAAGATAATAAGGCATCTGGGAAATCTGAAATCCCAGGTTTTGATAGGGCTTCGACAAAATTGAAAGAACCTAAAGGAAAAGAGGCTAAAGAATCTGACGAGACCCTATTCAAAAATTACTGCAAAAAATTGAAAGCATGGAGCTTAACCAAGTGAAATTAATCTCTAACCATGCTAAGGAAATAAGTACTTTGCAATCTAGGTTGGTTCAAATGGAAAGGGCTCAAGCGCAGAATTTCCAGCCTATGAATAACAATAATAATCGAAGTAATAATACTTGGCAGAAAAATGCCAATATAGTGAGCAAAGACTGCCTAATCCACTTGAATCTACAAATCTAGTCGATGAAGCTCTGCCTTATTATAGGGCTTGTGTTGCTCTTCTTGAGGAGGCTACTTGCCCCACAGTGAAAAGTATTATGGATAGTGGAATGTTTGGGGCTAGTAATCAAATAAATATTGTTGGTAAAGAATTTCCTTTGTCTATGGAACATTGGATGGAGGTTAAGGAAAACGGTGAAGATGTTAGGCCTTCCATATCGTCCTTTAGTATCAATAATTTTGATCATTAAAAGGATGTGATGGTTAAATTATTTGGTGAAAAGCCTTCTCCAGAGCAAGTCTTGGAAATTGCTAAATATAAGGGTTTGACTTATCAAAGAAGGGATAAGGATCAAAGTGGAAATCAAATTCCCCTTCGAAGTTTTAACCATGGTTCAAACTCTAGATTGGATGTTGATTTGGAAGTTGGTTTAGTAATGCAAAAAATTGGGTTGTTGTCGCCAAGATTTTGAAGATTCCTTCCCAAAGAGCTAAGTTATTAAAAGTTATTAAAGCTCCTCAAGTGAATGTTTCTCAATAGAAAGCGCATGAGGCTGTCTATCAGGATGCCCCTATATATTTGCAAAGTTTGGATTCAGATAACAAGGATCATCAGCCATTCTTTATTACTTTGATGGTTAATGGATATAAATTGAATAATTGTATGTTGGATTATGGTGCATCATCTTGTGTCATGACCAAGAGGGTCATGGAACAGTTTAATTTAAGAGTTTCTAGGCCTTACTACAATATATGTGCCATGGATTCTAAGAAGATCGAAGTTCATGGGTTAATCAAGGATTTACAAGTTCATTTATTAGTTTACCCTGACATTATGATTGTTATGGACATTGTTGTTATTGATGTGCCTGATGCTTGGGGTATGCTATTATCTAGAAAATGGGTCTCTGATCTAGGAGGAAGTATTCAGATGAATTGGTCATATGCTACGATTCCTTCTCCTAGAGTTGATGGGTTTGTAAGACTTAACAGAGAACGCGAAAGAAGATTCCATGTTGAAGATCCTAAGAGACCCCATAATGAGATAATTAAAGAACAATCTGATATTATGTTATTCTGTCTAATTCCATAGTTCTTCTCGATGATAAGGTTGATGAAAAGATTGGAGATCTCAAGGATAAAGTATGGTACATGTATTTTGACAGTGCATCATTTAGGCATGGTAAAAGTGTTGGAATAGTTTTAAAGCCTCCCCTTCGTCATGTTTTCAAATTTGCCTATACATTGGAATTCAAAGCGACCAACAATGTTGCCGAATATGAAGCCTTGTTGTTGGGTCTTGACTTAGCAAAGGACTTAAGAGTTATGTTGTTTAGTATCAAGGGAGATTCTGATTTAGTTATTATGCAGATTACAAATAAATTTACATGTAAAAATCAAAGATTAAGGAATTATCGAAATGTTGTATGGGATACTATAGAATACTTCGATGCCCTTAACCTTGAAGCTATCCCAAGAGAGCAGAATAGTTTGGCAAATGAGCTTGTCGTAGTTGCTTCTACTTTGCAACTATCTGATGAGTTGATCAAAGATAAGATAAAAATGGAAATTATTTTTAGACCTTTTGTTCTAGATAATTTAGAGCATTGGCAAGTTTTTGATGATGAAAAGCAAGTGATTCATTTTCTTGACAATTTGGATGAGTTTAAAAATTTTCGGATAAATTCTATGGAGGATGGATTTGATGATCACAAAGATATTATAAATCCTACTCCTAGGAATGTCGTTGCTTTAGAGCAACACTTTGATAAGCATGATGCCACAAAGACGAAAGAGGAAAATAAAATGGATCCAGGTGAATTCATCGAAGTGAACATTGGTACCTATAGTGATCCAAAAATTGTCAAATTTGGTAAAGGGTACTAATGATGAAGAAAGGAAAAAGTTAACCAATTTACTTCGTGAATAAAGGGATGTTTTAGCATTTTCTTATGATGAATTAAAAGGATATAGGGAAAACGGCATGGAGCACACTATCCCTTTGAAAGATGAAAATGCTAGACCCTTTCGTCAAAAGCTTAGGCAAATAAATCCTAAGTTAGCCCGTTTAGTTCAAAAGGAGCTTTCAAAGATGCTTGCAGCGGGAATTATTGCTCAAACTAGGCATTCAATATGGTGTTCCAACCTAGTGATTGTTAAGAAAAAGAATGGTACAATTAGACTTTGTGTTGATTTTCGAAACCTTAATCTAGCATGTAAGAAAGATAATTACCCTTTGCCAAACATGGAGACTATGTTGCAAAGAGTAACTCGTTTTGGAATGATGTCATTGCTAGATGGTTTTTCTGGATATAATCAGGTATGGGTTAAGAAAAAGGATCGTCACAAAACTACATTCACCACACCATGGGGTACTTTTGAATATATTAGAATGTCGTTTGGATTAACCAATGTTGGGGCTACTTTAAAAAGGGCTTAATCGGGAAAATTATCAAAATTTATCAGGATGATCTTACAATTTTTTCTAAGGATGGTATGAGTCATATAGGTCATCTTAGACAAATTTTTGATAAATGTAGAGAGTATGAGATTTCCTTAAATCCGACTAAGTCTATTTTTGGAGTAACTGAAGGGAAATTACTTGGTCACATCATTTCCAAAGATGGGATCAAGATCGGTCCTGAAAGAGTTGAGGCAATCCAAAAGATTCCTCTCCCTCATAGTCTTAAATCCTTCAATATTTTCTTGGAAAAACAAATTTTCTTAGAAGATTTATTCTGAATTACGCAGAAGCAGCTAAATCTATTCAAAGTCTTATGAAGAAGGATGTAAAAATTTTATGGAAAGAAGATGGCAAAAAGGCTTTTCAGGAAATCAAGGGTGTTATTGCCAAAGCCCCTGTTTTAGTTAGTCCTGATTATTCGAAGGATTTCATGATTTTCTCTTTCGCTTTTGAAGATACCATTGCTAGTGTCTTATTACAGAAAAATAAGGATGGTCACAAGCAACCTATTGCTTTCATGAGTAGAGCGCTTCAAAATTCTGAATTAAATTACACTACCATGGAAAAGCAAGCCTATGCCTTAGTTAAATCTCTTAAACATTTCAGGACTTATGTGGGTTATTCCAAAGTCATTGCTTTTGTCCCACATTCTGCGGTTAAAGATATATTAACTCAAACTGATTGCTTAGGGACTCATGCTAGGTGGGTTACTAAAATCCAAGAATATGACTTAGAGATTAGACCCACCAAGTTAGTCAAAGGTCAAGGCTTGGTTGAAATGATGACCGAAGGTAATGAGAAAGCTCTTGGTTTGATTTGTCTTAATGAATCATCTTCGCTTGAACTGGAAAGATTAGGAGATTATGAGTAGTACAAGAATATTATTTATTACTTGTTAAATCTTACATGTCCTAACTATTTCGTTGCTCATAAGAGAAGGGCTCTTAGATTAAAAGCCACTAAGTATTGCCTCATGAAGGATGGCCTTAGATGGAAAAATCCTGAAGACATAGTACTTAGGTGTGTTGATGAAGGTGAGCATTTGGAATTTTGCGGTGGTCATTATGTTGCTAGAACTACTACCCACAAAATTCTGAGAGTTGGTTATTATTGGCCTTCGACTTTTTCTGATGTGCATAAGTTTGTTAGAAGTTGTCAAGCTTGTAAACTATTCACTGGGAAACAGAAGCTTGTTGCCCTGCCCTTACAACCTGTGGTTGTGGAGACACCTTTTCGGCATTGGGGTCTGGACTTCATTGGGAAGTTTCATGAAAATTCTAGCAATGGCTACTCATGGATTTTGACTACTACTGATTATTTCACTAAATGGGTAGAAGCCATTCCCTGCTAAGAATGCCACTGAAAAGGTCATTATGGACTTCATTGAAAATAATATCATTACTAGATTGGTGTCCCTGCCAAGATCACTACTAATAATGCCAAGGCTTTTAGTTCTTCAGAGTTTTCATCTTTTTGCTTCAAGTATGGCATTGTGTTATCCCATTCATCTAATTACTATCCTCGGGGTAATGGCCTTGCTGAAAAATCTTATAACCATTATCAAGAAGATAGTAGGAGATAATAAGTGATCTTGGGACAGTAAAATCAAGTATGCTTTATGAGAAAATAGGATTATGAAAAAGAAAGCTACTGGTAGAAGTCCTTTTGAATTAGTTTATGGCTTGGATGTAACTTTACCTGTGCACCTTAAATTGTTAGCTTATCAACTCCTTCAGCATTTTTCTACTGATAAAGATGTTGTTCAAAACAGAATTGATCAGATTGTGGAGTTGGATGAAACTCGTAGGAAAGATTTTGATAATATGTGTAAAAGTCAATCTAACATTAAAAAAGATTTGATAAATCATCTCAATCTAGATCTTTGCGGGTTGGAGATATGGTACTTCTTTGGGATCGCAAGAATGAAAAACCACGAAAACATAAGTTTGACAGTTTGTGGTTGGGACCGTACATTATCCGAGACATCGCTAAGCCAAATTAATTCCATTTGAGAAGATTGGATAGTGAACCACTTGACTTACCTGCAAATGGCCAAATGCTAAAGCTATTCTTCAAAGATGACATTTGATGCCATGGGGCATCCTTTGTATTGTATTTCTAACCCTAGACCTTGTCATTTCAGCATTTCATTTTTGTTTTACGATTAGATTTACTTTTTTTATCCAAAATGGATTTTGGATAGACTCCTAAGTCTAAGTGTTCCTCACAGAGGAAAAAAATGAAAGTCCAAGGAAGTTCCTGGAACTAGCCCCATTGCAGAGATCGTCCCATTCTGAATCTACTGCAACTTTAATGGGAAAAAATGGACTTAGGATACAGAAATTATCGCTTAAAGAAGATGCCCTTTGTTCCTTAGAAAAAGAGGCAAAATCCTTTAAAAATGGCAAAAAAACCCTTCAAAAGGGAAATCGCATTGGACCAGGGCAAAAGAGAGGATTTGAGTGAAAAGGGGAAGCACCCCCGATTGTTGATCCCCGACATATTGGGTTAGAGGCAGGCTTGTGTATATAACCTAAGGAGGAACCCCGGGCCGATGCGATATGGCAATCGCCGATATCGGCGGATCACAATCAGCGTTGGCATAGGCCATGCCATATGGAAAGACCCTGGGTCCATGCGATACACGATTGTGATCAATTGCATCGCAATATCGCGTCGGAGTAATACGACGGAGCGGGGCCACACACACACATATATATGCACCGATGCGATGCGACTGGACCCGAAAGAGTTGTAAATGCCATTGCATAATTATTTCAAGTCCAATATGAGCCATTTTTCGGGATTTTCTTTGTATTTGGGATATTTAACAATAAACCAAAATACAAAGGAACCCGCGCATATGCGACTTGCGATAGCGATTTAAAGCTGGACTCGATGGGACTATAGATGATATCTGATATATTTTGAGATCCGGAAACAAGGGCTTTTTTTTTGTATTTCATGATTTCGTTAAAGAAATAGAATACAAAGGAATGTGCCCGAATGCGATATAACCGGACCTGATGGAACTTATAGATGCAAATGCATAACATTTCAAGTCCGCCATAAAGCCATTTTGCGATGTTTTCAGTGTTTTAATGTATTTTTCAAATACAAAGGGAAACCAAGAAACGAGCGGGATTTCGAGTGGGCCGTAGGCGGTAAGTGGTTTTGGCCGGGCTCCGCCAGAGCCCATACACTGGTTGCCACGTGGCTAGGTGTCGGAGAGGGAAAACCACCATTTTCGGGCGGGTAATCCCCGTGCGTATTAGCCACCCAAAATCAATAATAGTCGTTGATCAACGATTACTTATGATGACGCCCAAAGACGGATCCGCAAGGATATAAGGCGGAATTAATGATTTTTGAAGTCTGATAGACCGCGTTTGGGCGAATTTTCCTGTGTTTTACAGTGTTGTCTGTGTAAACAGGGAACGACTGTTTTTGGGCTTTTCAACGCAACGATGGTTCCTTCCGTTACAGAACAGGTGGCCACCATCCCTGAAGGCGTTTGGCAAGGATTGTTAACGCTCAAATGGGGGATTGGGCGGACAGAGATAGGGAGCCAAAGAGCCCAGAAGAGGAAATGAATGGACAACACCGATTGGTTTAAAGCCACAGAATGACAGAGACAGAAGGGGGTGCTGAGACAGGGGCGCAAAAAGCGAAGTCGAAAGGCAAAAAAGAAGGCAAAAGCAGACAGAGACAAAAAGCCACTGCGCAGAGCAGCTGAGGGAGCCTTTGGGGTCACTTGGAGTTCAAGTGAAAAACCAGAGAGCCGAAGGTTGCAAAAAGCCACTGTACAAAGCCAAAGAAGCCAGAGCGAGAGTTAGAGCCAGAAAGCCGAGAGCTTCAGAGCCAGGGAGAGATGGTGTTCTAAGCCCATTGTTCCTGTGTAAAACAGTGGAGTTGAGCCAAGAGCTTGTAAAAGGACTTTGCCATAATCCCAGAGAGCCTAGTCGAGTTGACTAGAGCTCAAGGAGATGTAGCCCAAGAGTTTTGGGTGAACTCCTCATTAAACTGTTGTTTTATGTGTTTGTTTTTATTGTTGCGTTGTTTATTGTTATATGTATGTGTTATATCAGCATAAACAATAGATTTTAAAGTACACAAACAGTTTAAAATAAATACCAACATACACCTTGTCTTCAAGCACATATTTTCAATTCCGCATTGGTTAATCAATAAGACTTGGGAATATTTAAGCTTTGGAAGTGGGAGAGGTTCTTGCAAGTTAGGCAAGAAACCTAAGTGCCCCATTTTCAGATCACTTTTCATGTTAATAAAATTGTTGATGAGCTTTATTTCATGTGCTTAATGTTATTTGATGATATTTAGATGGACGTTACTTATGTAATTTTGTGTGTTGTTTGGGTGCAGATTCTAGATTCTCACATTCCTTCGATGAAGCAAAGTGTCCCCAAGTAGAGCTAGATGTTGACCACTCTATGTCAACGATCCCATAGCAACACCCATTTTTTTGCAAAAGGGATCTATCATGTTCGAATATTCACATCATTCGGATTTCATCATCAATTGGCAGTTTGTTAAAGATGTAAACCCATTCTGCATGGTTATAATGTAAATTATTTTAGTAAGACCATCATGTATGCAACAACCTAAGTAAGCATAGTATTTTTATGACGATTTCTACCTTAGGAGGTTTTTTGTCTCATTGATTCATCTGCGTCTCTAGAAAAATGATCAGTAGAGTTTTTCCCTCCAACCTCACCCCAAAGCTAGAGTGGATTTTGTCGTCAAGATATTAAGTGAGTCCTAGTGTTTTTTATCGAGTCCTTGTAAAAGTAATTTGGGAATATTCCTAGCTAATTGGCTAAAATATTTTATTACAGATTACTTGGTCTACCAGATCATATTTTGTGTCGCAGAAATGGGTAAATGTTGAGGGTCTGTAACGAACAGGTGTTCCCCCTTCATGTACTAAATTGTAAAATCCTCATGTAAAAAATATTTAGTGCATGTTCCCTCATAATTAGACACCATGACTAAATATTAGAGGGTTGGGAAATTTGTTAATCCCCTCATAAGTCAATTAATTAAATTTTCTGGCAATATTCAATTAAATCCTAAGCCAAAAATTTAATTAATTTTGTGTCATAGGTAAAATTAAATTCTCTAATAGTGAAATTCGTGGGTTTTAAAGAAGTTAATTTTTTGAGGTCCCCCACCAAGGGAATATTGAAGAAATCAAGAAATTTTGAACACTTGGGCCCTGGTAGTTAAGTCAAACTCAAAATTTTGAGGAAATTAACTCAAAATCATTAATTTTGAGTTAATTAAAAATCAATTAAATGAAAAATTCGACTTTTCCTCAAAAAATTAAATAATTTCGACAGTGATGATTAAAGATTAATTAAATCTTTATGAACTGTCGAGATTAATTTGACATGGATCAAGCCAACCAGTGGTTGGAGATTTTACCTATAAATTAGAGGTCGGTGTCATTCTGTCTTTTGATCCAATCTTTGAATCATGTACTAAGCTCTCAAGCTCTCTTGTATATTTTTTCTGGAATAAATGCAAAAGTCTTTGGGGTTTCAACATGTTGTGGTGTTCCTCTTCATGAATTTATGGTAATATTGTTTAATTTCCGCTTAATATTATGTGAAAACTATCAATCAATAGCTCTCTTAGAATAATCTTAATATGGATATCTTATTTAGTTTGTGAGATCTAGGGTAACATTTTTAATTTTGATCGAAGTAGCAAGTATCTATATTTCTTCAGAATTTCATTGTTGTTCTATTTCTCTACTTGGTTTGATGGTTGATCTAGTGTTTGCAAGAGATCTCTCAGGTTTTTGTTGAGCGTTTGGGGATAGTCCTCGGTTGGACCAATCAACTCTCAGCATATATTTTTTGAAGAGCCTATCTCATATATGCTCCAGGATTTATCTAACGATAAATTCTTTTTTTGCAGGGCGTTTTTGGTCTAGTACCTCTAAAATTTCAAAATCTTTTAAATATTTTGTGGAAAAATTGATAGATCTGACTAATAAGAGCCTTAGATTATCGGATTTGGGAGCGGAGTTGGACTCATACTCCTCAGATCTAATAGATCTGCAACCTTTGTGCATAGATCCGTAAAAAAATTAAATCTGAAAATTTTCTAACTTGGGTTTCTGGAGTTTTATTCATTTTTGTATATCTAGGATCTGGGTATTTTTGTTTTCATTTTCGTTTTGCAGGTGCAGATCTGAAAGAAAAGTTTAATTTGAAGCCATATCTAGACCCTAGAGGGCAAGATATGGTCTCAATAACATTTTGCAGGGACATTATTCAAAATTATTTTTCTGAGGGTTTCGAATTTAGATCTGAGGATTTTATAAGTTTTTCTGAGAACAAATCTAAAGCAGAAGTATATCATTTTTAAAAAAGAATTTCTGGAAATTATTTTAAGGTTCTTGGGCTACCATTTGCTGCCTGGAAGCCCTTCAAAATTCCTCAGCTGCCTTGTTTTACGTTTTTTTCTTCCTAATGATCCCTTTGTTTCTCTGAAATCGCAGTTCTTTTTTCCCTCTGCACTCTTTTTTTGTCCCTTTTTCTGCTGCGTTTTTTCCTTCTTCCTTCAACTCCTCGACCTTCCCTCTCTGCCCTCATCTTCGTCCCTTCCTCCTTCTCTATCCACTGCCCTCTGGTCGATTTCCTCTAACCTGTCGGCCCTCTTCGCATCTCTTTCTGCCCATTACCTGCCCGCAGCCCTGGGTTTAACACATTCATCGTCACCCGAGCTCACTGATGGCATCCTTTCTTTGTTGCTCGTTGCTTTTTTCCTTTCATCCCCTCAACTATCCTTCCGTGTCCCTGCAAACCTGCAATGCTCCTCCTTCTTGTTCTTCTCCCTTCGTCGCTCGACCTACAAAGCCTCTCCTTCGTCATCTTTCGAAAGCCCTCGCTCCATTCACGATTTCCTCTTTTGATTTTTTTCTTTTTTATCCTTTGTTTTAATTTTCCTTAGGGTTTAGTTTTCATAACACAAAAATTCGACTTTTTTTGTGAGTTTGCTTTTCATTTTTTAATTTTTGTTTTGATTTTTTTTAAATCTAAAAGAAAACTTTAAAAAAATCAATTTTCATTTGTTGCTTTTAATGTTTTAAAAAAAAAAGAATTAAATCTAAAAAGAAGTTTTTAATATTTCAAATTGAAATTTTTTATGTGGCCTTGGGCCCATTAAAAATTAAATTAAACTTTTTGCCACAGTAAAATTTCTTAGCACATTAAATTTGCCGAAGGAATAATTAAATTTTTAATCTAAACTTCCTTTTTGGGGTTTTTGTGTTAAGGGTTTGGGATTTTTTTAATCTTAAAAGCGAAATCTTTTGAGGGGTAATTTTTTTTTTTTAATTTCTCTATAGTCAAAACACATCTAAATCTTTTTTAAATCATCTCTAAAGTTTGACTATAGGAAAGCAAGAAATTTTTCTGGATTGGGGTCACTTAAGAAAAATCATTTTTAATTCCAGAATTATTTGAAGTGTCTAGCATTTGAATTTCATGGTTCTACTAGTAACTAATTTTCTAAATTTAATTGCTTAAGTTTTTACATGCTAAGGATTTTGAACATTTTATGCCTAACATCTATTGAGATTGCTCGTCGTCTAATTAACTCTATGCGTGGTTTTAATTGCTTGAATTATTAGGATATTTATTGCATCTTTCTTTGAGAAATTTTCAAGTAATTGATAAGTACTCTTTCATGGAATTGTGATAAATTGCATATCTTTTGTTTCCTTAATTGAGTATTATTTTTTGAGCATCTATATAATTGGCATTGATATTAAATTGTGAAGAAGTTTTGTTCTCTTTGAGATATAATCGCATTAAAAGGAATTGAAGTGATAGGCTTGTGATTTAATTGGGCATTACATTGTGATATTTTAAGCATATTGTTGAGAAGTTTATCTTTCAGTCTAGTAAAGTTAATATTCATTTTGACGATTAAAGGTTTTGGCTCATAACTTTGAAGCAGATCGTGGCATAAGCACTCTCAAACCTTGAATCTAACTTCATATCATCTTCTAATCATCTTCTATGGCGTACTACAGAATCAGGCTCAATATAGAAAAGATCGAAGGGTTAAAACTTAGGCATTTAACTAAAATTATCCAAGATTCCTACATCTCATTTTAATTTTAGGATCTGCATTTCATATAAGATAGTCATCCATTCAAGCAACAGTTGCAA
The DNA here is from genome assembly GCA_000404065.3 of Pinus taeda. NCBI lineage: Eukaryota > Viridiplantae > Streptophyta > Pinopsida > Pinales > Pinaceae > Pinus > Pinus taeda. The sequence goes on from APFE031654988.1 coordinate 143,730, forward strand.
ATCAATTACTTGATCCTCAATTTCCTAGCAAGATAGTTGACTCCATAAGGCACTGGTATCAATTGTCTAAATCTAATCGAATTCTATAAGTCTTGCTAAATCTAAAATCGAGTTCTTGGTCGCTTAACTATGTCTCCCGAATTGGTTGGTTCCTAACTAGTTCTCCTTCATTTCATTTCCATAGGGTCTACCCTCTTAGCCTGTTGTTGAGAGATAGCTTAAACGGAGAGATTGGGGATCAAGGTGACAGCCCCCAATCTGAGTTGTTGTCGCGGTGCCTAGAAATTCTATGTGACAACACTATTCAACAAAGTATAATTCCTATTACCCACCAAAAAGTAGGTAACCCATAAGAGAATGATTTCTCCTCCTTGGACAGCCAGCCTGCCAGCAGTCCTATTGATCATCTCACGACATGATGCCATAGACCCTCCACATATTGCTCTAGTCAAATTTCTTTCTCCGATCTAGCATTCCTTCTTGAAGGAAGATGGATCATCCATCAACAAGTACTTTAACCATTTTGTAATCATGAGCTTTTGCTTAATGTTTTGGGGCATACTAATACGAATCAAGGGGTGATCCAGATGATTGATCGATCTTGGCCATATTCTTATTTCCCCACTTCACCTAGGAGGTTAGTTTTTTACTCTAGTCCAGTGGGACCTCCTATGAGGCCTTAGGGTTACAGGAAGAACACTATTGGGGAGGCTCTAATTGAAGTAGTGTGTCCACGATATTCCATACTTACTGCATTCCACCTTTCCCTCTATTCCATATCCATTCTTCGGGCTTGTGGTCATTGGTCATGGGGATTGGCACCTGTTGCTGCCTTAATCCACACCTGGGATTATTGGGGATAAAATCCTTAACTCCACTTGGTGTGGCCTTGGGGGCAAGTTTCGAGTCGAGGTTGTCACTCAATTCTCAACTTTTCCATCTAGGCTTACTCCTGGCAAAGCCAAGGGGGTGGACCCTAAAAATATCTAAGGTTCAGCTAGCTCGAAGCTAGCAAGTTAGTTTTCTAGGAGTTAATACAAGGTGATCAATATGGCTTCCAATATATAGCATCAATTTACAATTGCAGGCTCAGTGAGCACATGCATTCACAAACATAGCAAGAGAAGAACAATACCCAAATATAACTACTTGCTAAGGATATTCCAAGTGAAGATACAACTTTGAAAAACAACTTAGAAAGTAAACAAAGTGCCACAAGATAGATGTAAAAGCAATGTTGGCAAATTACTACTTTATCAAGTGCAACAAATGAAACAAGTACTTGAAATGCTTATTAATTTTGAAAAATGCTTAAGTGATAAATGCAATACTTGAAAGTAAACAAGATCTATCCAAGATAAGAGACCAATCCCAAATGTAAGCACATAAAACACAAATTAAAATGATGATGTTGCTTTGTGGTGTACCTTCTTTGTAATGTGATGGAATTATCTTGGTTAATTTTTAGTTAACTAAGTTCTAAAGCAAGTTTCAAAGAATTCTATTTCCCCATACCTCACCCTTGAATGAACGATTCCTTACAACCCGCAATAAAATGGGGTTGTTGAGAGGAAGAACTGGGTTATTTCAGAGGCAGTGAGAGCGATGTTGTATGACCAGGATCTCCCACGCTATCTATGGGTAGAGGCATGAAGTACAGTGGTTTATATTCATAACAGGATCCCACATAAAGCGCTTGGAAAGATGACTCATAAGGAGGCTTTCACCGTGAAGAGAATAGATGTCATTCACTTCAGGATATTTGGCTGCCTAGCGTACTGTCATATTCTAGGGGAGATCCACATTTGAAGTTAGATCAGATTGCAAAGTGAGGCTACTTTGTTGGCTACAACAAAACCTCAAAAGCATACAAGATCTTCATCCCAGGGCCTAGGAGGATTATAGTCAAGCGGGATGTCATGTTCATGGAGGTCAAGGCTTACAAAAGGTCCAGAGAGTTGCCAACAGTCGAAGATCAAAGTGAACAGCCAACAAAAGCTCCCAGAGTAGAGCAGCAAAATCAGGGGCAGCAGCAAAGCACGAGTACAATGACTAGTACAAACACGAGTTCAGGTGGGAATGCTCTTGAGGCTTCACAAAGCATGTAGTAGCAGATGCAACAGATTAGGGAGATGCAGCAGGAGGAACCGAGAAGTTCAAGCTACACTCGGAGATGCTCAGGAGTTTGTGGGGACTCCTACGACGTGTTGGCAATATAACTAGTATCAGTCTTCATAATGTAAAAAAAAAAAAAAAAAAATTATGTATTTATTATCATTTTATTTTTATCAAGCATGTTCTTCACGCTCAGTAAGAGTCATAAAATATTGTATTCAAGAAATGTCCCATTTGGACATTTGTAAAAGAAAGAAAAACAAAAAAAATTGTTGAAGTCTTAAGTCCACGAGAAACTGACCAAGTCAGCATTGTTACCCACCATTTTGTGGGTGATATCCCTACGAGAAAAAATTTCTCCATGACGATCCTCAGCTGGCAGCCAGCAGCTAGCAGCCCCTCGCAGCCACCAACTAGCTCAATGTACCATTTCTCCGCCACCTGAGCCAGCAATGTGGTCCCTCACCCATCTATCATGATCGTATGTTTGAAGGTGGGCCTCCCAAACCTAAAGGTATGTCTTGTTATTTGGTAATTGAGTATTCTAGTTTATTTATCATGGAAACTTTGGGCATGGATTAATGGGGGTATTCGGCGGAAAGAGTGGTTTAGGTTTGTGCTCTTGTCCCCTCGATCTCTTTTGGGATGTTAACCTTGTACCCTAGTCTCATGGGATCTCCTTTACTGGCCTATTGGTTTTAGGGATGGTACTACATTGGAAACCCTAATTTTGGTTGTGTGGTCCCGCTCCTCGATTCGCATATATTACTCCCCTTCTGCTCATTACACACCCAATCATCTCTCCTCCCACCTGGATCCACATTCCTCCACTAGATCCACATTGGATCAACCACCCCCTCCCCTTGCCCCGCATCTTGGGTCGGGCCTAGAATGATGCCCAGAGGTTGATGCAGCTAAAAGGAAAAGAAAAAGCATAATTGGCCACATTCAACAGGAAATTGTACCACAAAATGAAAAGATGGTTGGGGCAAAAGCATTTAGCACATGGGCAAAAGCCATGACATGAGCTCTACCCCATTCCATGGCCACCACCCTAGTTACTACATGGCCCTTGATGAGCCTCCTTTATCATTCAGGAACCCATGATTGTCCCAACCCCCGGTGGGCGATGAATTGCCCCACCTTATAAGGGGGGGGTATCCACTGTTATACTTTACACATCATGCTCTCATTACCTAGAGCCCCGAGCAGTTAACCAAAGAAAATGATAAAAAGGCAAAAGGCATATGAAGAAGGGTGGAAAAATCAAGGTCGAGGTAACTCATGCACCATGATTGCTCTCTCCTACCATTATTTACCCAAGTGTGGACTTCTCTTTTATTAGCTACCCTTATACCATGGCATGTGATCCAGGTTGCCCCCTTTCATTCCCTACACCATTCCATCATTATGCATTATCCCACCACCATTTCATGGATGTACCACGAACATGCCACCCCCTTTAGAGGTAGAAACCACCTAATAGGATGCCTAGTTAACCTTATTTGGAGTTGGGATACATTAGCACATGCCAAAGCCCACTATGGAAGGGCATGCCATTATGAAGTGCTCACTTGTTATCCATGGTTTATAAACTCTTTTACTTGATTTCTTTAATTGCTTGGCGTGCTAGAACACATGGGGAAGCATTGGATCTTATGCAGGATTGCAGGTGGTTTCCATTTTGGTTTAGTCTCCCTATACGGGGTCCTAATGCAAGAGGGCAACATTGGCACATGTAAGGTCTGTGTAGAGAGCCATGGGCCTCCACAGCAACAGACAACACTCCATGGATCCACACAGCCATTAAGAGATTGCTCGTGGTTCACTTATTGGACGAGGAAGATGCACCTGATCCATCATGCCCAGTTGGCCCCAAAGTTGCACCATACACTTGGCAGACGATCCAAGACTTGCACGATGATGTGGCATCACCTACACCATCATCCTAGCCCTTGCGGGCAATCTACAAGCATCTTCGATTTGTTTGGAGACCCATGAGGATACTTGTGTGCCCCCACATGTCATTTGGAGCACCACAGGTTATTATAAGGGGCCAACCCCTTGTCCATTGCTTTTGGGGTTCAACTACACATTATGGCAATATGGAGTCCATTAGGCCTCCTCCAAGGCCCAAAGACATGCACTATTCATTATTCGACCTCTTGATAGGCTTATTCTTTTGTTTATGAGCTAGTTTGGTGGGCTTGTCACCAAAAGTTAGTTATTTTGCACATTATTTTATTGTAGGGGCTAATGTAAGCCTAATTAGCTAAATCAAACTCATTAGAAGTGTATAAATACAAGCGATGTGAATTCATTTTAGCATCATCACTTGGTTGGACTTATATCTCTTTAGAGAACTTCGTTATCCTTTTTGGTGGATGAAATTTTGGAGCATGGAATGAATTTTGATGTTTGGATCATTTTCTCGTCTTGTAGCTTCTTGTTTGGCAAATTTTTTATGGTTGGATATACTCTAATACATGTAAGTGCGGTTTTAATGCTATTCTTTCGTTTTGTCACATACATTGTTTCTGGGATTTCGCTATTCTAGGGCTAATTTGTTGCATCTATTATTGCGAAGCTGTGGAAATTTTGTTTCTAGATAGAGATGCTTCATGTATGGGCCATGTATGATGAGTGAATGTTCCTAGGGATATTTCATGGTTGAAATTTATCTTGATAAGCCATCTATCTTGCAAGACAAAGTATAAAGTCTTTGAAGTTGCTCTCCATTGCCCTAGTGCTAAGTGAAGTTGCCTTAAGGCCTCCTTGACCACAAAAATCAAATATGAATTCATAATCATTCTTGACTCCAATCTCCCCAAAGGATTAGGCACTGGTCTACCATAGGTGATCACCCTGAAACTTATTTTCCTTCACCTTCTCCTCTTCTTTCTAGGTCACCTAGGGTATCGAATATCTCACAATCTAGCCATCCAAATACTTCAATTTTTGGTCCTCAACTGCGTTGGTGTGTCCTCAAGAAACCCTGCAAATTTCATGAGATTATGACAGTGGCATCTTGAGATATCGCAAGCCCTAACTCAAAGACAAATTCTTGCCCTTGGTTTTCCTTAAGCTAGTTACCTCATAGAGATCATTGTGCCATCTTTCATTGAAAAAAAATTCTTTAATCACCTTCTCTTCCTTGATTAGGTCAAACTCATCATTGGTTGCTAAACCCTCCCCCCTTGACCTAACCTGGAGTCCATTTGGTCTCGTTTGATCCTGTTTCCTATCAAAGCTAACTTTTCAAGGATCACTTAGGAATCCAAGTTCCACAAGGATTTTGAGGAATAGTAAGCTCCATTGCATGACATACTCCCTAAACATAACCCTTAAATCCTCATCAACCTTTCCTAGAAAAACCTTACACCTGGCTTACAAAGCAAGCAAGCCCTAATTTTGAGTTTCTCCTTGGAAATGGTGATTGGAATCATTTCTTATCCATTGCATTGATATATTCTTTGTAAGTGAGTCCTCATACTGGGTCTCCTCCCATCAGTGAAAGTCCGTAAAGAGTAGGGAGCCTTAGCTGAAGTGACAGTGGGCTAAGTCTCCGTTGTTCCCCTTTAGGATTCCTTTTGGGACCCCTGCTGGTTTGAGAGGTAACAAGCCTCAATGACAAATGTTTGACCTATATATATGAACAGAGGTTTGACCTACTTGAGATCCAGTTCATCCGTTCAAATAGCGAGATTTGCAATGAAGGAAAGGAGCTAAGAATAAAAGGAAGATCGAAGCAAGAAATACTTCAAAAAGATTGACGAAATCATATCTATGGATAAAGATTGAATTGCAGAAGTGTTGACAGACTTGTTTTCGGCCTCCTCATCATAGACGTGAAATTCTTCTGAAGTACTGACAAATCTATTTTCGACCTCCTCATCACAGAATTGAAACTTTTGAACAGTTGGAAGACAGATTTGTTTAGCATTGACTTTGAGTTGAAGGTGTTGATTTGGACTATTTGAAAGAGGTGTCGACTTGGTCAGTTGGTCGCAGACTTGTCTTGTCTCTAGGTTTGGATATCTCATTTTGACTTGATTCAATAAGAAGAGGATTGTTGAGTTTTCCCCTTTTGAGGGGTTTTTCCCTGACTTGAAAGCCTAAATTATGTGTCTCTTGCTTCTTTGTGATCTTGGAAGAATAATTTTTGGAATTTCTTGATGAAGAAGGAATAGTAAAATAATAAAAGAAAGACGATTAAATCTCACAAGTTACTACCAAGTAAGAAAACCTACTTTACCTTTGATTTTCTAATGGGACAAGCAGGAGAGAGCAGAGACAACCAGAGCGGTAGACTGGCTACATGGCGTTGGTCAGTCAGTTGGTGGATAGCGAACCTTTCAGCTATCAAGAGATCGCACAACAACAAGTGTGGCAGGATGCAATGATTGAGGAGTACTCCTTGATCATGCGGAACGATGATTGGGAGGTTGTACCAAGACCAACAGATAGGGCCGTACTTGGATCACTCTAGATCTATAAGATCAAGCACAGTGCGGATGGTAGCATCGAGAAATCCAAGGCTAGGTTTGTGGCCAAGGGGTTCTCTCAGAAGGAGGGAATAGATTATGAGGAGACATTTGCTCCTGTGGCCAGGGACACTTCTACACGAGTCGTGATCTCATTAGCAGCACAAATGGGATAGCAAATCCATCCAATGGATGTCAATACAGTGTTCCCAAAAGGTGAACTGGAGGAGGAGGTGTATATAGAACAACTGAAGGCCTTTGTGGCACACAGCAGAGAGACCCACGTGTGTAGATTAAAGAGATCTTTGTTCGAGCTCAAGCAATCTCCCAAAGCGTGGTATGGACGCATTGACAGATACTTGTAGGGCATGAGCTTGGTGAAGCGTGAGGTGGACGCAAACCTCTACTACTTGGTGGTTGGCGAAGATGTTCTCATTCTTGTCCTATATGTGGATGAATTGATCTTAATAAGTTCACTAGGGCTCATCAAGGAGTGCAAAAGGGATCTTGCAGCAAAGTTCGAGATGAAGGATTTGGGGCTCATGCACTATTTTCTAGGCATGGAGGTATGGCAAAGAGATGGCAAGATTTTCCTTAGTCAAGGGAAATACTGCATAGAAATCCTTAGTAGATTTGGGAGGAAGAATTGCAGATCCATGTCTACAACTATAATCACGAATTGGAAGAAGATAGATGCATCCAAGAAGAAGGATGTGGACCCCACCTTATACATGTAGTTGATAGGCTCTCTCATGTATCTGGTCAATGCCAAGCCAGACATATCCTATGCAGTTAACCCTCTAAAGTCAATTCATGGTGGAGCCAAAGAGAGGGCATTGGGTAGCAGCAAAACATGTGCAAAGGGATTTGTGTGGCACATTTGATTATGGGATTAGGTATGCTCGAGGTGATGGTGTTAGGTTAGTGGGCTATACTAATGCAGACCTGGCAGGTAACACAATAGATCGGAAAAGCACTTCAGGGTGTTGCTTCAGCATGGGAGTAAGAGTTGTTTCTTGGTACAACAAGAAGCAAAATTATGTGGCACTGAGTTCAGCCAAGGCAGAGTACATAGCAACGAGCATGGCTACATGTGAGGCCATATGGCTTCAAAAACTACGAGTAGCCTTGTTTGGTCAGAGGATAGAGACTACAGTGATACACTGCAACAATCAGAGTTGCATCAGATTATTAGCGAATCTGGTGTTTCATGACAGGACCAAGCATATAGATCTTAGGTACCACTTCATCAGGGATTGTGTGCAGCGCAAGATTGTCTAGCTATAGTATATACCTACAAATGAGCAGGTAGCAAATATTCTGACGAAGGCTTTGGGGAAGGCAAGGTTGATCTTCTTCAAAGACAAGTTGGATGTTATGAAGAACACCTTCCTCACTAAGAGGGAGTGTCAATTTGTGTAGCTTGAACCGATGTTCTAGTCTCAGATTGTTTCTAAGGCTAGGGAACACATTTTCTCCAATACCCAAAAAAGGTTTCGCAAGAAAAAGCCTTGATTGGATTTAATTAAGCAGTTAATTAACTTTACTGAGTCTAACTTAGGGAAATAACTTAATTAATCAGTATTAGTTGAGGTAAATCGATTTTCCTCTAGAGACATCAGGAAAAGCCACTTGATGGAATCAAGATAATCTTAGCCATCGATTGAGATTAGATCATGGTCGTTGATTATAAGGGGAGATCGAGGGTCATTTGGAGAACATATTGAAACACAGAGTTGCAGTGAAAGCAAGGGTGTAGAGGCAACGCAGGGACATCAGTAGCATGGGTTTTAGCAGAGATTTCCGGAGAGATTCTTCACAGATATTTCCAAGGAGATTTGGAGATCGATTTTCTTGCAATGAGAGGTTGATTTTCTATCAATGTGAGTTGCTCCAACAGGGGGTGTGAATTGCTAGGAGAGGGAGAAATTACGGAGCAAGGAAATTTGCACAAGAGGATCGAATTGCCAGTTGAGGTCGAGATTTTCTAAAGGAGGCCAAGATAATTTTCCTAGCCAATGCGAGTTACCGTAGAAAATTATTGTTCTGTTGTAGCCCACCTAGTTTCAAGTTTTTGCATGAGTTTAATGCCCAAACCCCATCATAACATATGATTGATATATATGTTAGTTCACATTTAACATGAAACAACGACTGCTCTACTCTTTTGTTTCCACAGTTGTTACAAGGAATAAATGCAAGCACAAACACATAAATTTTACACACTTGTTTTTGGTCTAATGACCCTGGAAAAACCCACAAGGGGAAAACCAATCTTCAAAGAGGATTTTATTTGCTCTTAAGGAAATTTGTACAATAGAGAAACGTCAAATGCATCTCCCTTTTAAGCTTGAAGAAGTCACCACCAAGTGACACTGAAATTTGAGCCTCCACACAACCATAAACTCTGACTGATAAATGCATTGATTTACGTGCATAGAAACACCCAACAATGCTTGATTTTTGAGCCAAGTACAGCCAAATATAACTTAGAATTTTATGCCCTTACACAGCCTTGAGAAACTCGTTGAGATGCCTTGAAATAAGTATTGAAGGAGCCTCGAACTTCTCATTGTCAAACCCAAAAAACTGAGTAGGGATGGACCTTGTTTTTCACGTTGTCTTTCATCTCTTCCTCGGCCTGGTAACTCTTTGAAACTCAGCCCTAGTCCAACACTACTTTTCAGCTTCAACTTGGCCTAGACACCCAAGAATTTCGGCCCAAAAACATAGCCCGAAATTTTCGAGATGCATGCAGTCTACACCTGAAAACTCAAGGTTGACCTAGTTGTTTTATTTTCTTTTTCTCATCCCTCCAAACTCTTCCTTAGACCTGCAAATTTGTCCTCCTTGCTCGCCTTGCTCTCCTCTCCTCAAGTCTCATGAGAATAATGAGACTTTCTCTCCTTTTTCCTCTTTTGTCTCTCCAAAAGATGAGAACCCCAACCCTTAGAAATCAAGCGTTGAAATTAAATCTCAGCCCATGAGATCAATGGATGATATAAGTCACCCACTCGACCCCCTCCCTCATGTGTTCCAATTTCCCCCTCAATTAATGAGCCTCCTAGTACTTTTTAATGTTTCGTACCATGTGCACTTTTTCTCTCATAAAATCACTTTTAAAACACAAAAGTCTCTTTAATAATATAAAGTGTACTTAATACTTTTCTCATAAAGTCACTTTTAAAATCACATGTGACTTTAATAAATTAAAGTACAAGTTACATCTTCCATAAAAAGTAACTTAGCTCCATGACATTAATAAAACACATAATGTCACTAGACAAAAGGTTATTAATGTTTCATCCTAGGCCAAAAGGATAAATGCCTAGGAAACACTTCCTCGGTACCATTTTTCTCAACACCAGGAGGGCCAAGTTTCTCAACTAGGTCGCACATGTGAACTGAAACTAGCTTCAAAGGGAGGCCGAATTGGTTTAGGTGGGACGATTTGCTTCCAAAAGGTCGGGGAGACTTACAGAAGTGATTAAAAGAAATTCCGAAGGTTTTCCATCTTACGGCAACCAGTTGTAATATTTTTGCTGAAGAATTAATAAAAATAACCCTCATCTGTTGAACTAGTTTTCCCTTCAGGGTTTTTCCAGGGACATTTGTTCGAAAATACTGGTGTTCAATATTTGAGTGTGTGCATAATTTTCTCAATTCCTGCAGTGATTTATTTTCAGTGAAGTTACAGTTGTGTTTTATTCAATATTTTTTGCAAGTATTTTGCAGTTGACAAATAATCTAAAAAGATAGGAGAATAATAACCAGTAATTGCAACACTATTAAAATTTCACATAGATACCCACGCAACGCTAGCATTTGTGGAGATAATGTTAAATTTGTAAAAGCTACTAAGGCGGCTTGTGGCCTAGGCCTTTACTAGCACATTATTTTATTATTAAAGGGGCTTGTAGGCTAAAATAGGTTATCTCATAACACATATATATTGGAAAGACCTCATTTGATCTCTCATCATCATCACACTTGGAATTTGGCCTCGTAGGAGAAACTCACCCTTGCTCTTTTATGGACTATATTGGATCTTGGATGCATTTTGATGTTTGAAGCCGATTTTTGGACATTTTTTGGGGCTATTCTTTGGATTAATGGATGGATTTCTTGCATATTGTCTTGTAAGTACTCTTAGTTGTTGAAGATCTATTTTTCTATGTCTAATGTATGGAATGATTGACTCTAGTTCATGCTAAAATTGTGCCCTAATTTTATTGAAGATTAATTGAATGCTAGCTAGATTAATATTGCATGCATTACACATACATGACGTGTAAGAATTATCCTAGTAGCTCTCCCATAAATCTCCATTATTCCTTTGAGTGGATAAATGTTTAAAGTTTGTTGCTAGGGCATCAAATTTCAGCCTCCTTTGAAACAAGCTTAGCTAACCTAAGTGTTGAAATTGCAACTAGGTTTGGTCTTCATAATTATTGTACTTGTATTAATATGTAATTCATGTAAAAACAAAAAGAAAACTATTATTATTATTTTTATTATCAAGTATGCTCATCATGGTGCAAATAGTTTTCCTGATCCATCGCATTTCATGAAAATTGTTTATCGACGTTTCGAAGCCACAACTGTGGTTCATCTTCAGAATAACGAAATGTGGAAAACTGATCAAACCAAGGGTTATAATAAATAGGATATAGTAGGTGAGAAAATAGCCGACAATGAAACATTAATGGGTAAAAAAGAAAAGTTAAATTTTAAGATATGTTTTCTAATATGGTGTAGCTTGATATTGATAAAAAAAATTCACAGAGTATTAATATTAATTATAAAATAAGATATAGATATATTAATTATGATATTTTAAAGTAATAATTGATTACACTATTTTTAGTGTTAATAGTGATATTTTTAAAGTAATAATTAAATATGAATTTTTAAGTTAATAATTAATATATATTTATTATATTATAAAATATATAGGGTTGGCTTAAATCGCATAGGAAGATATGTTATATACAAATTAATATTATAGTATTTTTTTCAAATATTTTAATTAATAATAATAAATATTGGGACTTAAGGGGAGGGGCTTGGGGAGATATTGATTATGATGTTAAAGTGGGAATCCAATTTTCATTTATATTCCATCCTTCATCCCTATTCAAGTTGTTAGGGTGTTTATTAATCTTTATGGCCTCCCTAAATTTTCTGTGGAAGTAGTGATCAGTTTTAGCTAGGATGTGAATTTTTTCAATGCAAATTTGATGTTTGGTTTTATCAGAATTTCCAGCTAGTGCAGAATTTTTAGAACGGTTATGTTTTATGTCAGTTGAGTGTTCTTGGATTCTAGTATGGATAGAACAATCTGTTTCACCAACATATGGAATACCACATGAACAAGGAATTAAATAAACACCATTTTGGCATTGAGGGTCAATGGGATCTTCAACTGATTCGAGACAATTGCAGATGGTGTTTAAAGGTTTGAAGGTGGTTATAATGTTATTTCTTTTAAGGATGTGGGCAATTTTGTAAGTAGTCCCAAGAATGTATGGAAAGTTTACATTTCCAACGAAGTTATCCATATTTTTATTTCTAGGTCCTTTATTGGCATTACGGAGAGCCTTGAGGGCTTGATGTTTTTTGTACCCATTTTTTAAGAATACTTTTATAAGATGTGTTTTTTCTTTATCCAAGTGTTCCCTATCTGAGATTCTCACAATTTTGGTTGCCAAAGAGCTTAGAATTCCAAATTTTTGGGTAGGATGATGGTGAGAAGTGGCATGAAGGTATTGTTCAATATGGGTCTTTTTTCAGTATACTTTGTGGGATATGGAACCATCTTGGTTTCTGGTGATGAGAATGTCAAGAAAAGGGAGGCTAGCATTGACCTCAACTTCCACGGAGAATTTTATGGATGAAAAAAGACTATTTAGGTGTTGCTTGAAAGTTTCTAATGATTCATGTCCATGAGGCCATATCATAAAGGTGTCATCTACAAAGCTTTTCCATGTTCATCATGTTTTATTTTGGTCAAAAGAAAAATTCAAAGGGCATGTTCTTAATGACCCTATGATAAAAAGAACATTTGAAATTTTGTAAATGTCATTTGTCCCTTCAAGTTGCCAAGTTGGCCCTCCAACAAGACAAGTTAGCCTACCCAAAGGACATGTCTCTTCACATGAATGAACAACTATATATTGGCACATACACTCCACATTTTGGCATCCAATTCGGTCTTGTTACCGCTCAAACTAGCAGGGGTCCTAGGAGGGATCCTATAGAGCAACTACTAGGTCAAGTGGCAATAATGGAATGATAACCACTATCACCTCAGCTAAAGCTCCCTGCTCTTTACGAACTTTCACCGATGGGAGGAGTCTCGGTATGGGAGGAATCACTAGAATAGATTGATTAACGATGGGATGTGGGGTGATTCCTAAAGCCTATTCCCAAGAGAAGCTCAGATAATGGGCTTACTTGCTATAGAAGTAAGATGGATGGCTCTCTTAGAAGGGCTAAGAGCATGCCTAGACCTAGGGTTTGAAGAGTGTTACTTGAAAAGAAGTGCCCAAGATCAAGGAATCCTAAAGGACTAGGGTTTCTAAGTGATCTTTGTGAAATTGAAGTTATAATGTAGTGGGACCACAAAGAGGCCCAAAGTGGGCCCAAATGAGGTCAAGGGTTTGGATTGGAGCAACGAATGGATGATCTTGACCAAGTTAAGGAGGAGAATAGGATCAAAGGAATTAAATTTCTCTTGGAATTTGAGTACAATGATCCTGATGAAGCCGCCAACCAAAGGGAACCTAGGGATGAGAACGGTCTTCAAACTAGGACTTGTAATATCTTGAGATTCCACCGTGGGATTGACCTCAAATTTGGAGGACCTCTCAAGAAGACCCCAGCGCAGTAGTTGACCAATTTTCATGGATTTTTGATGGCTAGAAATGCTTTTAGATGATTCCCTAGGAGGCCTACTACGTTAGGGCTTAGAAAGAAGGAAGGGAGGTGAGAAGAATGTGCTTTTGTGATCACCTTAGGACTAGACCAATGCCTAGCCAATTTGGAGAATTGAGTCAAATGAGATCAACGCTTAAATAGGCTTAATTCCGATGGAGGAGTTCCCAGCAACTTCGTATGGCCCAAGCAGCAACTAGGGAACCTAGGGATGAGAATGGTCTTCAAACTAGGGCCTGAAATATCTTGAGATTCCAGCGTGGGAATGACCTTAAATTTGGAGGACCTCTTAAGAAGACCCCAGTGCAGTAGTTGACCAATTTTCATGGATTTTTTATGGCTAGAAATGAGTTTAGATGATGCCCTAGGAGGCCTACTACATTAGGGCTTAGAAAGAAGGAAGGGAGGTGAGAAGAATGTTCTTTTGTGATCATCTTAGGACTAGTCCAGTGCCTAGCCAATTGGGAGAATTGAGTCAAATGAGATCAACACTTAAATAGGCTTAATTCTGATCAAGAAGTTCCCAGCAACTTCATATGGCCCAAGCAGCAACTAGGTTACAAAGGGAAAATTATACTTCTTTTACGTTGCAAAAGATGACTTATCAAGGAAAATCATGAACAATCATGTACCCCTAGGACAATAATTCACCTTACTCCGCAATGATCATATGAAAAATCCCTCACAAAGACAATACCAGCAACTTCGCATAAGCCAAAGAGCAGCTACACCAGCGTCATGAACGAAAATATTTCATAGATAGTTTCATGAGACAAAATTACAAAATAAGCATGAAAAAGTACTCACAAGTTAGTGAAATTATTCCAATCATCAAGATGCAAGAAAATCAAAGCTCCAAGACAAGAAATTAAGCTCTTCCAAACATCAAAATGCATTAAATCTCCAATTCGTCCATCAAAAGGCCTAGAGAAATTCCCAAAAGAAACAAATGATCCAAATCCCAATGATGATGAGATTCAAATGAGCTCTCATCAATTTATATCCCTCCCAAAGAGTTTGATTTGCCTAATTAGGCCTAATTAAGCCCCAAATAAAAAAATAATGTGCAATAATGACAGGACTTGGTGACAAGTCCACCAAGATAGATCCATAATACAAAGATAAGCCTCTCAAGAGGGAAAAATAGTAGATACAATGAGTCGTAGGGTCATTGAAGAGGCCTAGTGGAGTTCAAAATGTGCCAAGGTGATAGAATGGGCTCCAAACATAGGGATCAAGGGGGTGGCCCCATGATATCCAAGCAAATCAACTGTGGTGTCCCCAAGTGAGTGTGGGGGCACAATGACATCCTCATGGGTCTCCAAGTGGATCGATAATGCTTGTATACCATCTGTGAGGGCTAGAAGAATGGTGCAAGCCCTCTCACTGTCACCTGCGATGAGACACATCTTCATCTAGGCTCTGGATCAGTTGCCAAGTGTGTGGTGCAAGAGTGGAGCAGGCTGGGCAAGGTCGTCCAGGCACATCATCATCAGCCAAAAGGTGGAACACGAGCAAGCAGTAGGTGGAACTAAAGGATCCCATGAAGTGGAAATTTGCACTATGCTATGGTGGAGACTTGTGGCTCTCAACATTCACCCTACAATGCCAATATGGCCCTCTAGAGGGCTTGGACCCCGTATAGGGAGACCAAACCCAAGATGAAGACCCACCTGCAATCATGTATAAGATCCAATGCGTCCCCTTACCTTCCAATACAACAGATCATTTAGTGCAATTGAGTAAGTAAGCTTACAAAATCATGGAACCAAGTGGACACTTCATGGGGGCATACCCTTCCATAGTGGGCTTTAGAATATACAAGTGTCTCCAAGTTCAAGAAGAAGGTTAACCAAGGACCCTATTAGGTGGTTTCCGCCTCTAAGAGGGTGACATGTCCATGGTACATCCAACAAATAGCAGGTGGCATGTGATATAATGGTGCAACGGAATGGGGCATCAAGGGAAGGCTCCAAGCTACATGCCACAGTACAAGGGCAGCCATAATAAGGGAAGCCCACAGTTGGGTGTATGAATGTAGAGGGAGCAATCATGGTACATGAGTTACCTGAACTTTGTTTTTCCACCCTTCTTCGTATGCCTTTTGCCTTTTATTGATTTTTCTTTATAGCTCGGGGTTTAAGGGGATAAGAGCATGATGTGTAAGATATGGCAGTGGATACCCCCCTTTAAGGTGGGGCAATTCATCGCCCACCAGGGGTTGGGACAATTATGGGTTCCTTAATGATCAAGGGGTCGATATGAGGGACCCTAGGAACCAGGGTGATGGCCATAATGAAAGGGGTAGAGTTGGATTTTGCCCACGTGCTAAATTTGTATGTCTCAACCATCTTTTGCATTTTATGGTACATTTCCTGTTGAGAGTGGCCAAATTAGGCTTTTTCTTTTCTTTTAGCTGCATCAACTTCCAGGGCATCGTTCCAGGCCCGACCCAAGGTGTGGACAAGGGGAGGGGGAGGCTAACTCCTTGTGGATCCAATGGACAAATGAGAACCCATATGGGAGATATGGTGAATGGAGTTATAATGAGCAGAGAGGAGTGATGTATATGGTGTCAGGAAGCATGACCACGCAACCAAAATCGAGGTTTCCCATGTAGTGCCACCCCTAAAGCTAATAGTCAATAAAGGAGATCCCACAAGACTAGGATACAAGGTTAACCATCAATTGGACAAAGGAGACAAGAGTACAAATGAAGCTCACTCTTTACGCCAAATCCCCCCACCAAGCCATGCCCAAAGTGTCCATGATAAGTAAACAAAATTACCCAACTTCACAATGAAAAGCCATACCTTCGGGATCGAAAGGCCCCCCCTCAAACATACAATCATAACAGATAGGCGAGGGACCACATGGTTGGCTAAGGTGGCAGAGATAGTGGCACATCGAATTATTTGGTGGTTGCAAGGGGCTCTTGGCCATCGGTTGAGGACCATCTAGGAGAAAAAATTTCTCCTATGTGTCAGGCCAAGCAGTAACTTCTCAAAACAATTCATGGATTTCATTGAGATTGGTGTTTATTATATACATGAGGGAGAGACTGTTCATTTCATCTCCCGATGACTATTCATATTCTCCATTATTTATTTACATCAATTCCAGTTATTCACCCAATCCTGATGATTAGGTATCAACATTCCCCCCCTTAATCTGAAGGGATGTTCGGTGAGTCCAAGCATCGTTCTGAATCTTTTAAGCTTTTCTCTTCCAAGCGCTTTGGTGAAGATGTTTGCAATTTGCTCGTTCGTGGAACAATGGAGAAGATGGATTGTTTTGGCCTCAACACGATGTCGAATCAAATGATATTTAGTATTGATGTGCTTCATTCGATCATGGAACTTTGGATTCTTGGCCAACTTTATTGCAGAGGTATTGTCAATCATGAGTGGAGTTGATTGTACTTGTTTTACCTGCAAATCTTCAAGAATTTTCTTGAGCCACACAATTTCTTTTGTTGCCTCAGTTGCTGCCATGTATTCTGCTTCTGTTGTGGAATCTGCTGGAACTGATTGTTTGCGTGATCTCCAGGAGACAGCTCCTGATCCAAGACTCATAGCATATCCTGAAGTAGATACCCCAGTTTTTTTGTCTCCATCAAAGTCTAAATCAGAGTATTCAATCAAGCTGAAGTCGTCCACCTGTGTATACTTGATTCCAAAGTCTTGAGTTCCCTTC